>VMBQ01004409.1:13694-47733 GCA_007657795.1 Dreissena rostriformis | reverse complement strand
AGAAAACGTGCAATCTACAAACAGATTTCACATTAACATTAATATGTTATTCCATCGACTTTCTATTTTTGAGAAGTATTGGGTATGAAAAGGGATACTACAGTTCGTTTAGCAACGATGTTAACTGCCTATTCAGCATGAAACAATTGTATCTCTAATGATAAGGTTTGAGAGATAGAGCAGTTTCACACTTAATTCTCGACATCAATACAGTTTGTGTGTGCCCCTTTATATTCAGAGGATTGTCAGCGCCAGAGCGTTTGTACTTAAAGGCTATGTTCTCATATTTAGTTATTATTACCATATTGCTGTCTGTGTACTAGTATATTTTAGTTCATAAAAGTATCGTTTTTCGATATCCTGATATTAGTTTTGGCCAAACCATATTTAATTGTTTTCGAAATTGAACATTAAACATGTAAAAGTATAAAGTTTTAAACAAGCCGTCGTTAGAGCCGTGAAATCGTGACCTTACTTTAAGCATTGCATTCCAAGCCGCAAGGTATCAGGGTGAGTTCGCGCGGTCTGTACATGGATCGTTATATAATATAGACGGTATCGCGTGAACTAGGTGAACTGGGATTTTATTTAGACCAGATGTTAAATAAAGGTATTCGCCGATATAATTATGGTATCTCAATAAAAGATTCTTAATGTGTTTTCAACAAAACCATGATAAATATTATGTTTGATTAATTCAACACGAATTATTCCACCATATTGACCAATGTATTGAGCATGAGCGAGATGATTCCCGATACTGTTAATAATCGAATCAAATAGCAATGCCCGACAAACCATTAAACAGGTTTGTCCGAAGAACGCGAGAATAAATATTTAAAATATGTACAGATACTTCGCGTGTGGCCGGTTGACTAACATGTTTTAATTTATACTTCCATTCTTCTTTTTTTAGCATCTATAGATATATGATCAGCAGTATGTAATCATGTAAAATAAACCGCGAAAACTACGCGTAAATATCCCGTACTGCGAGAAATGCAGCTAAAAATTGCACAGAAAAAAAACATATGCTATCTTTGATTTCATTCTTTAAACTTCACCTTTCACCAACTCCAACCACAATCAACGCCGTATATCTTTTTAAAAGATATGTCTTGTTCTCATTAAGTGTAACACGCTATCTTGTCCCTTTAACGTTGCATAATGAACGCGTGTTACATTGTTTTTGTCAATTGTCTCATAACAAGTGATTGTTTCCCTTTAACGTGACATACTGAAACTGCGTTACTTAGATTTCAGGGGCGGATCCAGGATCCCTGCTAGGGGGTCCAGTGATTTTGAAGGCTTTGACAACCACTTCTCGAGCATGTCACGCCTGTTGTACTTTCATCAAAGTACCTTCTTATAATGCCAAAAAAGTGCATAGTTTATACGTAGTACGGATGGATATTGCCGGAAGAAATTCTTTAAAATAGAACACAATGACGGTTATCAGGCTAGTGGCGAATACAGCAGGGAGGGGGACAGAGAGTCTAAAGTTAAAACATTTCGCGATTGTCTATGATAAGTGGGAACTGTTGTGTACGAAAAAGAAGAAAAAATGAGTTAAAATAGGTGATTTAGATCTAGTTAAGTGTGAAACATCAAATGAATTGAGTTTTCTTTGGCGATTTAATGAGGGGCGTANAAAAAATTGACCTATACTACACTGTGATACATTGATGTTGTCAATTTTCTCATAATAATTGAGAATCGCCCTTTAATAAGACAGCGTTAACCTTGTTGTTTTCGCTCTACACGCTCTAACCTTCACGAGTCGCGTTTTGTACGAACGTATACATTATCTGAATGTACTGTACGTTTTATACAGGTAATAGCGACCAATGCGATACTGGCTATGGGATATAATATTCAGTGAGCTAATGACTAATCAATTACTTGAAATGTCATAGATTGGCGTCAATTGATTGTGTTACTTCTATGGCCGTATGAAACATAATGTGATACGCTGTGTTAAGACGTTTTAGACGTTACGTTCGCGTTTAGTGAGTGCGGATACGGTATCGTAAAACAATGAAACGGTTTAACGTTATTGGACACATAAAGGTACGTGGACTCCATGCTTGTTATGTTCGTCTGTCATTGTACGTAACGTGATGTTATGGTAATTAATATTGCGGTAACGGGGGAGTGTATACGTTGTTTGTTTTAGTTTGTGTGTATTTGTGTAGGAATGTTGTCCTTTTTAACAGTATTTCAGTAATATATTGGCGGTCAGTTAGCCTTCTCACACCATGACAAGCTTTGCCGAATAAAACGGTTTATTATAAATATCACAGTTTTGTGCTAGTAACTGACACTTCCCTTTAAAAGGCATATACAATAAGTCCACGGCCAACCCACCAACCCNCCGTGCCAAGTGGTTTTGTAGATTTAAGAAACTGAGCATCTGAAATATATATACCGAAAAACATAAAGAAATGTGTCTTTAAGCGGATTCGAATAGGCGGAATTTTTATTAACTTCATAAATGCTTACCACTTGGTTATTCCGATTTATAGATTCGGTATGTCAAAAGAGTGTGCATTTGTAAGATATACGCGTGTTGTCTGGAATTTCAAGAATCACATACTTCCAAAGTATTCGCTCTTTCGCATTGAAAACGCTCCATATACTGTCCGTTTGAACAAACTTTCTCTGTTGGCTCGACGAGATACTTAAGACTAACGAATATATCATGTTCTTCCATATGCGGGAGTCCCGCACTGTCAGATCTTTAACTTCGTTCAAAGCCAAACTCTACATGTAACTGCATTTCATACAAGTTAGACTGCTGTTTATAATGAAAATACCATACGATGTCGTACCATTTTGTAACCAACACAAATATCGCTAAGGGACATAAACATTTTGAACCATAAACTTAAGTGGTTTTATAATTAAAGCAAATACTGTAACATTATAATGTCCATAAATAAAAATGTTGAATTATAAATTTGGGATACTTCTATGTACCAATATAAATCAGCCCCAGCTACGAAAAAAACATCCATACACAAACTTTATCGCTTCTATGTTTAATTGTGTAAGTGTTCGGTGATTTGAGAATTTTGTCAATTAACTTAACTATGGTATTCAATCAAAGCCGAAACGCAAACAAGAGTGTCTTCAACCTGAAAATCTTGTCAACAATTTTAAGTTATTACGTCACAATAGAGTCACAGTGCGTAAACGATTTAAACTTCTAGGGGATGTCGTAATTGCGATAGTAGTAAATATACATATAAACACTTGAGAACGTCATGAAAATCACTTATTTTAATGATATACACTAAACGACAGTTCGTTTATTTAATAGGTTTTATTGTTTTAGTAAATGTAATTAATTTAATTGATTTTAAAAATAAACTCACATCTTTAAGCGAGAAAGTCTTACAGTCAGCTGTCATTTACTTTAAATCACGCCGGATTGGACATACACTATTGTTGTTGTTTTTTAAACATACTAACATACCTTTAATGGAGTCAACATATTTAATAAAGGATACTCGGGTATGTTATCTTTAAATGTGTACAAGAAACGTAAAGAGTTGTATAGTGCAAATGTATGTTATGTGATTTTCAGAGACACTGTTATTAAAAATAGTGTACGACATACTAGAAATGATAGAAAGGCTTATTGTTGTTGCTAATAAATTGTGAACATGTACATGTGTCGAGTGTGTGCATGATTGGGAGACGTCATAATTAACCAGACACACATGCAGATAAATACCATAGTTATTTGCTCGTGTTTAGAAAATGCGAACAACATATAAATAATTCACATTCAAATCCAAGTGCATGGTTTAAGTTTGCCAATGGCGTAACATGTGTTACTAAATAGCACATGACCGGTAGATTTATACCAGTTGATGTTGGAGCTTAGATCGATTTGATACGAGTTTAGGTTGTTTGTTTTGTTGGATGTTTCGCTGTTTTCAACAGTATTTCATTCATCCCACGACGGACAGTTTACCAACTTACATTATACTTTTGGAGCAAGTTAACCAGTGCTAAGCTTAACTTCACATGTCAGTAGATGGACAAGTGGCCGTACAAAGGATGTCATGACCAATACCCACCCAAAATATAGTGCTGCGCCTGGGATCGAACCCGTGAGCTATCCGGTAACAGAGCCATAGTTTAATAGTTTCCCATGTCTTTTTCAACGATTCTATTAATAAAATCATTTAAAATGTGTTTGTTTAAACGGGAATTAAGTGGCAATATTAGCGTTGACCGTCGTGAGTAATTATTGAGGAATCGGGTATCAGAAATGATGGACAGAGAGAAAGTTGCTGTCTAATGATTATCTCGTTTTGCATAGATAGAGCACAAATGTTAAACAAACCATTTTTTTTATTAGTTGAGATTGAGAGTGTAAAACATCAATCATAAGGAGAAAAACGATATTTATTCTGTATATGTAAATACCATCAATTTTACGATAAAGACATCTGCATTAGACATGTATAATTTAAAAGTACGCTTTTTATACGGATCAGTCTTTGTCTAATGTTGATAAGTGGTATTTTGTTTGTCAGACGAACAGGACGTTGGTAAGAGGTAAATTGTTTGTGAGACTAAAAAGGAAGTTATTGAGGTGTTTATTGTTTGTCAGAGAAATCGGACACAGATAAGCGGTATATTGTTTGTCAGACTAAAGGGACATTGATAGGTGCTGTATTATGTGTAAGACTAAAAGGACATTTATAAGTGGTATATTGTTTGTCAGACTAAAGGGACATTACTAGGTGGTAAAATGTTCGTCAGACAAAAGGAACATTGATTTGGGTGCATTGTTTTTCAGACTTAAGGGACATTGGTCTGGGGAGTATTGTTTTTCAGACTAAAGGGACATTGATCGGGGGTGTATTGTTTGTCGGAGTAAAGGGACATTGGTCTGGGGTGTATTGTTTGTCAGACTAAAGGGACATTGCTAAGGAGTGTATTGTTTGTCAGACCAAATGGACATTGCTCTGGGGTGTATTGTTTGTCAGACTAAAGGAACATTGATCTGGGGTGTATTGTTTGTAAGACTTAAGGGACATTGATAATGAGTCTATTGTTTGTCAGACTAAAGGGACATTGCTAAGGAGTGTATTGTTTGTCAGACCAAAGGGACATTGATCTGGGGTGTATTGTTTGTCAGACTAAAGGAACATTGATCTGGGGTGTATTGTTGGTAAGACTTAAGGGACATTGATAATGAGTCTATTGTTTGTCCGACTTAAGGGACATTGATCTGGGGTATATTGTTTGTCAGACTAAAGGAACATTGATTTTGGATATTTTGTTTGTCGTACTTAAGGGACAATGATCTGGGGTGTATTGTACGTCAAGACTATTGGTGATAAGGAGTCTATTTATTATCAGACTAAAAGGACATATTGACAGGTTAGAGTATTACGAACATAAACCGCGGATGTGCATCTTTACTTCAAAATTTACTTTGATTGTCCACCTGCCTCAGTCACAACTGGTTTATTTTTCGTAAGGCAAATTTTATGAATTGTTTTACGGTTTGTTTATGAGATGTTTTTTGGGGATCGCGGGATATTGAACGGGTTGGAAAGAACTATTCCAAAGTAAAATTTTAGTGATTTAATGAAGTCCACGTACCTATTTCATGAGAACAGTTGCCGATGAAACTTTAAGTAAAAGTGAATGTACTGTGCTCTCTTGGCTGTAATTTTCATTTAATGTTAGCTCGAATATATCCTTACATGAAAGTTATAGCCCTGAGAACAAAAATCAAACCCACGCAGTGAGAGGCTTAGGGATTCTTGATTCTAACTAATGAAACATTACTCAAACTGGGAGTAAGATTCTAAAACTATATCTGCTTGTTCATAATAAACCTTCAAACAAGTCATAGATCGCCTAACCGACTATTCAGTAGCTCTATGTATACAATGGAATGAATCTCAAAGCTTGAAAGGGCTTTGAAACAAACACACTCACAAATAATGTGTAATGGAAAGCAATAACTTTGTAAAAAGGAGTGAGGCAAACCAATCCAACGCAACTTGACACGAAGCCCTTTGGCCTTGGCATGAAACCAACTGGGTTCATGTAGAGGTTACAAACCGGGGTTAACCATAACATATGTTATTGGATACTTCAATTGAAGTTGTATTGTAAGTTTTTTTTGGCGGTGGATAATTGTGGCGTGTTTTGAGAAAACTGGGCAAAATGCTTGTGCGTAAATTGTCATCCCAGATTAGCCTGTGCAGTCCGCACAGGCTAATCAGGGACGACAATTTCCGCTTTTATGGAATTTTTGGTTTAAATGCTGTCTCTTCTTAGCGAAAATCTAGTTTAGGCGGAAAGTGTCGTCCCGGATTAGCCTGTGCGGACTGCACAGGCTAATCTGGGATGACACTTTACGCACAAGCATTTTGCCCAGTTTTCTCAGAACACGCCACAATTGTGCCTTTTCTTAACTTACGGGTGTGATTTTGCAATGTACATGATGGGAAGTACTATTTTCGTCTTACGCCAGGATGCGTAGGAATCGCTTCCACTTTACATTTGTTAAGTCGCCATAACGTCGCGAAGAACGTAACTATGTACATACACTCATTCAGTGATTTCGAGCTTATGAATGTCTTTCATGCATATAGCTTTTTTATTCTACATTTTTTGACAGTTAAGTTTAAACCTATTTATTTTTGCTCGATTGCATCGAAAGCCATAGGCTTATATAAACGCTCTCGAGTCCGTTTCCTGGGACTAGAACCAGTACTTGGTGTCTTTGGGGGAGATCAAAGGAACGCTCCCAGTGGGGTTCGAACCCATGACCTCCCGATCGCAAGGCGGACACCATATCCACTACGCCACGCCGATCTTTTGACAGTTTGAAGCATTGTGTGTTAATTGTCTTTCGTCATGGGGTAAATTTATGAGAATCCTTTTAATACTAAGAGCGAAATTTGCAGAGCCAGAAACTCAAAATAAGCAGAACAGAACAGAACAAATATTTTATTCACTTAAGCATATTATAGCTCATCGTGATAACAATTTTATTAGACATTCAAACATGTGTGAAATAATGAGTAGTTAATACATTACGAATGGGAGAACAGATGAATAACATCATATTTTTTTATAATTTACCACATGGTCTGTTTACAGTATGCGTGACTGAGAGTGTTGTGCGTTGATATAAACAATGAACTGAGTCTGTAAACAAACTGTTTACCGAAATCAGTGGTACCATACAACAAAACAAAGTACATTCATTATATATGGCGTGTTCTGAGAAAACTGGGCAAAATGCCTGTGCGTAAAGTGTCATCCCAGATTAGCCTGTGCAGTCCGCACAGATTAATCCGGGACGACACTTTCCGCCTAAACTGGAATTTCGCTAAGAAGAGACATTATGTAAACGAAAAATTCTATAAAAGCGGAAATTGTCGTCCCTGATTAGCCTGTGCGGACTGCACTGGCTAATCTGGGATGACAATTTACGCACAAGCATTTTGCCCAGTTTTGTCACAACACGCCACATATAATAAACTGTACATGCTTACACAAATCTGTGGTAACAGCATGCGTAAGAGTATGTTTGTTGATATTAACAATAAACTGAGTGTATACAAAAAGTACACTAATGTCACATAATAAACGTTACATAAATGACAATAATAAACGTTGAGTTAGGGAAAAATACAATTAGCTCTTTTCTTAAAGCATGTTAAACTGTAAAACGCCAACAAAAATTTACTTAACGGCAAATTAAACAAAAAGAATGTTCAAATTGCACTATTTATTCAAGCGGAAGCAAAAAGCCCGTTTCCGTATGTTTAAGCCCCCTTGTGAAGAAGGCGGCATATTGCAGTCGCACAATTGTAAACCGCCATAAGACAACATGTCGCGTGTATCACCAGTCTCCCAACCTCAAAGGTCCAGGTTTCACTTAGGGGTCAAAAGTCAAATTTTGGCCATACAATTCCTGTCTTTGATATTACTTTGCCATTTATCAATGAATTTTTAAATAACTTGGCATACATGTTAACCTTTAAATTCTAAGTGTGACCTTGACCTTTAATGTAGGGAGAAGGAAGTTAAACGAGCAACGGTTCCCTCACGTTAGGGGTCAAGGTCTCACTTAGGAGCTAAAGGTCAAATTAGACCATAAATATGTATGCTTTTGCTATAACTTAACCATGAAACGGCTCGTTTTGTTTTTTCAAAGTTTTGAGACATAAATAACAAATATACATCAGAAATTTCACAATTTCACATGTCGGCCGCGCTGCATAAACGTTGAATAAAGACCTAAGTGAACAACATATGCTCAATAGACAAAATATCAAACGTACATGTGTATATAGATATTAAACTTTCATCTATGCCAGTAGTATTGGTTTTGCGCACATCACCGTCAGATTGTTGTGTACCTTTTTACAAAATGATCGTGTTCAATCATTTTGCAATTGGCTGCAAATGTATCGATGTTTGATGTTTGCGATCGTGCGTACTTAATGACTATTAGAATAACTTAGGGCATTTTCCGCATAACTTAACATTTTGTACGTTGTATGACTATTTATTACGACACGGAAAACTTCTTTAACTTCAGTTTCCCGGAAGTAATGCTATGAATATTTACTATGAGTCATGGAAAGCTATGTTGATAATTGTAATGTATGATCATTGCTTTTATAATATATGTTCATTGCTTTTATAATATATGATCATCGCTTTTATAATATATGATCATTGCTTTTTTTAATATATGATCTGTGTTGCTTTTATTGCTCGTGTTGCCGCGTGAGGAGGATTTCAGATATAAAACGTATTAGAGGTGTATGTATTCCGCCATCCTGACGCATTAATTGTGTCGTGTTCTGAGAAAACTGGGCATAATGCATGTACAGTCCGCACAGGCTAATCAGGGACAACACTTTCCGCCTACATTGGATTTTTGCTTAGAAGAGACTTCATTTAAACGAAAAATGTCATAAAAGCGGAAAGTGTCGTCCCTGATTAGCCTGTGCGGACTGCACAGGCTTATCTTGGACGACACTTTACGCACATGCATTATGCCCAGTTTTCTCAGAACACGACTCAATTATACTACGAGTACATCCATTATACGAAGTATCATTTAATTTACGCTCTACGAACTAACCGTGAAATGGAATGTTGTGCTTTGTTTTACTCTGTACATAATTATTTGAGTCACGCCCTGATAAATAGGGGGTTTAATTCATTTGCGTAAAGTGTTGTCCAAGATTAGCCTGTGCAGTTTGCACAGGCTAATCAGGGACGACACTTAACACTTTTGTTGCATTTTTCGTTTAAAGGAAGTCTCTTCTTAGCAAAAATACAGTTAAGGCGAAAAGTAACGTCTCTCATTAGCCTGTGCGGACTGCACAGGCTAATTTGGGACGACACTTTCCACAGATGTATTAAACCCCCTTTTCTCAGAGCGCGACCCATTTGTAGTCCAGTCATTTTTTTTATCGGACATCAGTAATTTTGGAATCAGAACGCCCGTCAGCGTTGGTATTCGTCTTAACCATCATAAAAAATAGTAACCAAAAAGTAACCCGACATTCTTTCGCGAAAAACGGAGCGATGTCAACATAAGTAAGTTTAAATCATCGGACTAAGACCTGGTTTTTTATGATTATTTAGACGTGTCGTTTGTAACGAGGGAGGGATGCGTTGCACTTATTATATATACATATCTTTTATTCGCGTTACATTTAACCATCTGTGTTAGTTTAATTAATTATTTTTCAGCTTTTTCAGTATCGTTCTTAGTAGTAAGAGTTGTTTATGCATTGCTTGTACAACTTTGTGACACAATTATAATTTGTTTTCATCTTTGCGTGACCTTTTTTTGACACACTTTTCTGAATTGCAAGCCGGTGAATGAACATAGGAACCGGTACTTCTTCATTTTGAAAATACGAATTGTTGATAAATGCATGTCGGATTACACAAGTGATCGTTACATAAAAGGCTGTGATTTGTTTTGTTAAAATTGTACAGCCTGCGCCTTTTGGATTGGGAAAAAAACGCAATTAACCATGAAATTGGTAAAATTAGAACATTATTAATATGATTATAAATAACACTATTCCAATTGTTTATAAGTGCATGTTTAACTGCATTATTAAATTTATATTAATAAGTGCTATGGAATTATATTGCTATATAATAAACTCAATAAACCAATAATTGAGTTTATTGGAAAAGTTTTGAACCTTTTTGGGAAATATTGATATGTTTAGGGAAAACATACTTTTTTGCCATTTGGAAACAGCCTGTAAGAGGCTGTAATTTTTTGCCAAACAAAATCACTGAAAGGTTCGCATATCTTCTTTGTGAATGTTATATCGACATATATTAAAGTGACGTTGGAGAATTATCTAAAAAAAACGTTAATATGGTGGACAATTTTGGCGCATGCTAATTTGATGTTTTATCCAGACAAAATTCTTCATTACTTTTTTCTCATCGGCGGTCTTTCAAAATGGTAAGCATTGTGATTCAGATAACAAATAAGTGTTTTATATGTCAGCAAATGAGACTCGTCATGCGAAAGTGGGTATTATGCCATATGCGGTAAGCGTACATCCAAACCGCCCTGCTCACATACGCAGTCTGGTTAGGAGCTACCCTACTTTATAGCGGACATTGTAGCTCTGCGACTGCGCAGTCTGGTCAGGAGCTACCCTGTCTGCCAATAAGACCACGAAACCTAGCGTGACTTTGTAGCGGACAGGGAAGCTCCTTCCCAGACTGTGCGACTGCGCAGGCTGGTCCGGAGCTTCAATGACCGCATATGGCGTAAGACCCATTTGCGCATGACGCGGGTTATATGAAGGATTAAAACACGTTTCCAACTATTTACTTATGTTGGGGTGATCCCATTTTTATTGAGTCCTAAATCCAAATGAATATTACCAAATCAAAAGATACACACACTTTTAAGAGTTTTAACTGAGCAACTGTGGTATTTGAACATTTTAAACATGACAATGGAGACGATTTTACAAGTGCTTTATTGTTTTATTTGCCCGTTATTTCAAACCCGGACGTATTATAGTTTCATCCTTGGCGGGCGGGCGGCGGCGGTGTCCACAGCAGTGTCCGCTCTCTAATTCAAAAAATGTTCATCCGATCTTCACCAAACTTGGTCAGAAGTTGTATCTAGACAAAGTTAAACTTCTGTTTGAACTTTGCAAAATAGGATATACTTTTTTGAGGTTTTGGTTAGGTAACACTGCGTATTATGCTCCCCAAACGGGGGTGTGGGAGCACATGGTCGCCCCTGCCCGTCCGTCCGAATTCTATTTTTTTTTTTTTTTTATTTATAGAAGTTGTTTAAAAATAATATTTTGGGAGACTACAACAGGTATTGTTTTTAAGTTACACACGTTTTTGTGTGTAAATATATGATTTGATAAATATCGTGGAAGAGCTCCTTTCTTGTTTTAGGACTGCCTCTGCATTTAATCAATTATATTGGATTCATAACGCGTGGTTATTATTGATTATATTTTTTGGAATCAGATATGTGTACACTTTTGTTGCTACTCTTCCGTTTCAGGACTATTTCCGTAGTTTTTATAACTATTTATTGTGAGTGGATTCAAAGTACATGCCCTAGTATGCATGTATGACTATTGTCAGGACTATTTCTAAATTGCGAGATAGTTCCTTAGTTCCTTTACATGTGTCTGTGGGACTATTTCTCGTAGTTTCATGGTACATAGACAATCATATTTTCGGCGATTTCTTTTCTATTGAACTACCGGATATTTCTGTTATTGTATTTTTCATGTTACATACCATTGCGTTTTTATGCCCCGGTAGGGTGGCATATAGCAGTTGAACTGTCCTTTTGCAATATTGAACATAGCAACTTGATATTTGGCATGCATGTGTATCTCATGGAGCTGCACATTTTGAGTGCTGAAAGGTCAAGGTTATCCTTCAAGGTCAAAGGTCAAAAAACAAAATCCAAGGGAAGTAACAAGCTTTAAAGGGAGATAATTTATGTTTATCATTTGGCAGGTACAGATCATTCTCACAAGGAAAGTACTAATTTTTAAAGGTTTATTAAAAAAAAAATCAAAGCGGCGCAGTAGGGGGCATTGTGTTTCTGACAAACACATCTCTTGTTAATTACTTTTTTTGTAGTTTCATGTTTCCATCATGTCATATATTAGTACTATTTCTTTACGTTTGTTCATAGAAATTTATTTTTTCGCGATCAAAGCATATTTCAAAATATTTTTAAACTTTCGTCTTTAGATTTTTTTTTTCACGTAGTTTAAAGGTATATATCATTGTAGAATTAGGGATATTGTTTTACCTATGTTTATTTTTTCTATAACATGTTTAGAATTATTTCTTTGCCTTTGTATTAACTACTATTTCTGTTCGCTTAGCTTAATAGTACATATACAGCGTTTTTAGCACTTTTGTTAACCAGTTTTTCTAATGAGCATTGACTTTTCGCGTGGTAAAAATCATTGAACATTAGGACTACTGGTTACTGGTCGATATAATTATTTCATCTTGATCAGTTTTTATTGTTATGCCCCCGAAGGGTGGCATATGTAATAGTTGTTGAACTGTCCGTCTGTCCGTCAGTCAGTCTGTCCGTCCGTCCGAAAACTTTAACATTGGTCATAACTTTTGCAATATTGAAGATAGCAACTTCATATTTGGCATGCATGTGTATCTAATGAAGCTGCACATTTTGAGCGTTGAAAGGTCAAGGTCATCCTTCAAGGTCAAAGGTCAAATATATGGCTTCAAAGCGGCGCAGAAGTTGGCATTGTGTTTTTGACAAACACATCTCTTGTATTTACATATATGAGCTTCGCTCTGTGAAAAGGTGGTATAATACATGTGCGTAATGTGTCGGCCTAGATTAGCCTGTGCAGTCCGCACAGGCTATTCAGGGACTACACTTTCCGCCTAAATTAGATTTTTGCCAATTAGAGACCTTCTTTAAACGAAAAATATCATAAAATCGGAAAGTGTTGTCCCTGATTAGCCTGTGCGAACTGCACAGGCTAATATGGGACGCCACTTTACGCACATGCATTAAACCCCCTTTTCTCATAGCGCGTCTCATATAATGTATCCTTGTATATCTTCAGGACTTCTTCTTTACCTCCACCGATATCAACAAATTCTTCTTTAAGGAGTTGCATTTTCAAGGAAATGCGGGTAAGTACAATATAGCGTGTAAGCAATATACCATATTTACTATATTCGTACCCAAATCCTAAATTTGCAAAAAACACACTCCTTCCCAACTGAATTGTTTTGTTTAATAAACAAAAATAAATTATATTCATATAAAATCACAAACATCACCATTTGCTTGCTTTATCTCAAACAAAACTTACGTACTCTTTTGTATAAAAAATGTATTTTAACCGCTTAATGCGTGATATCCACAAGCGAGTATTTTGGATTCTATTTATACAAACTATGAAAAACTACATACGACGGGCATTTTTCTTCAGAATCGTACATTAAATAACAGTGTCGAAACGTTGACTAATTTAAATTGTGTTTGCTATAATCATGACGATTTTTTTTTGCAGAAGTGTTTGGCTGCTGCGTTATGATATTCGCAATAACTCTTGTTCTGGAGGCGGGAAAAGCGCTGCTATTTTACCTCCAACTGCGCCTGTGCCAGAATCCGCTCACGTACGGAGACACGGCGGAGACGTCGATTCAGGAAAACAGGTCGTCCGCTTCTGGTTCCACGCTTTTATCGAGCCTTGCTATACCCGCGAACTTACATCAGATACGCATTCACAGGTCGGTGGTGGTGTGTCTTCCGCTTGTTTTGGTGATGGCGCTTTTATTCGGGTCATATAATATGGACTGGAGTTGAATCAGCTCACATTGTACCAAAGGGTCTAAGTTTTGAGCAAAGATTTTCATTCGGTCATTGAAAAATATCTTACTGTAAACATAGCGGGTACATATACATTTTTAAATGATCAATCTCTTTCAACATTTATTTATGGTGATGGCGCTGTTATTCGGGTCATTCGGTATTACCTTTTGTTTCGTTAAGGTCTGTCGTAGGCAGTTTCTGAAGCCCGATTAATGAATGTATCTGGGCTGGATGTGAAGCAGGGGTCATGCTCACGAACGCGTTTTTACTAGAGCACGTTACACCACAAGTCTTTGGTTGTGGGTAAAGTTTTTTTTCTGTCGGACTTTGACAAATATTTTACTTTATACAAGTTTTTACACAACAAGTGCATATGAAACATAGCATGTAGTTAACCATTTTTAAAAGCTCAAGCTTAGTAAACATTTGAACCGGTTCAATTTGTGCATACATGACTAGGCATTTGTTTATATGCTTTATTTAGCATGATTAAGTTGATAGAAAGGCACCGAATACAGTTTAAGTTATCCAGATATTTTACTGTTAAATAGATTATTTTCTAGGTTTAAATGTAGATAGTTATGTTTGATAATAATTGCTGCACACTTTCAACAAAATATGTTAGTGATTTAATGAGCCTTTAGATTGAAACTAGTATAATACATTGTACGCAAGTTAGTGCATGGCATGAGTATCCTTTAGATTGAAACTATTATAATTCATTGTCCGCAAGTTAGTGCATGGCATGAGTATCCTTTAGATTGAAACTATTATAACACATTGTACGTAAGTAAGTGCATGGTATGTGTATCCTTTAGATTGAAACTATTTTAATACATTGAATGCAAGTTAGTGCATGGTATGCGTATCCTTTAGATTGAAACTATTATAATACATTGTACGCAAGTGAGTGCATTGTATGCGTATCCTTTAGATTGAAACTATTATAATACATTGTAAGCAAGTTTGTGCATGGTATGCGTATCCTTTAGATTGAAACTAATATAATACATTGAACGCAAGTGAGTGCATGGTATGCGTATCCTTTAGATTGAAACTATTATAATACATTGTACGCAAGTTAGTGCATGGTGTGCGTATCATTTAGATTGAAACTATTATAATACATTGAACGCACGTGAGTGCATGGTATGCGTATCCTTTAGATTGAAACTATTATAATACATTGTAAGCAAGTTTGTGCATGGTATACATATCCTTTAGATTGAAACTAATATAATACAGTGTACGCAAGTTAGTGCATGGTATGCGTATCCTTTAGATTAAAACTATTATAATAAATTGTGCGCAAGTTAGTGCATGGTATGCGTATCCTTTAGATTGAAACTATTATAATACATTGTACGCAAGTTAGTGCATGGTATTTGTATCCTTTAGATTGAAACTATTATAATGCATTGTACGCAAGTTAGTGCATGGTATGTGTATCCTTTAGATTGAAACTATTATAATACATTGTACTCAAGTTATTGCATGGTATGCGTATCCTTAAGATTGAAACTACTATAATACATTTTCCGCAAGTAAGTGCATGGTATGCGTATCCTTTAGATTGAAACTATTATAATACATTGTACGCAAGTTAGTGCATGGTATGCGTATCCTGTAGATTGAAACTATTATAATACATTGTATGCAAGTTAGGGCATGGTATGCGTATCCTGTAGATTGAAACTTTTATAATACATTGTACGCAAGTTAGTGCATGGTATGCGTACCCTTACATTTAGACTATTATAATACATTTTACGCAAGTTAGTGCATGGTATGCGTATCCTTTAGATTGAAACTATTATAATACATTTTACGCAAGTAAGTGCATGGTATGCATATCCTTAAGATTGAAACTATTATAATACATTGTACGCAAGTTAGTGCATGGTATGCGTATCCTTTAGATTGAAACTATTATAATTCATTGTACGCAAGTTAGTGCATGGTATGCGTATCCTTTAGATTGAAACTATTATAATACATTGTACGCAAGTAAGTGCATGGTATGCGTATCCTTTAGATTGAAACAATTAAAATACATGTTACGCAAGTTAGTGCATGGTATGCGTATCCTTTAAATTGACACTTTTATAATACATTGTACGCAAGTTAGTGCATGGTATGCGTATCCTTTAGATTGAAACTATTTTAATACATCGTATGCAAGTTAGTGCATGGTATGCATAACCTTTAGA
Organism: Dreissena rostriformis; assembly: GCA_007657795.1. Taxonomy (NCBI): domain Eukaryota; kingdom Metazoa; phylum Mollusca; class Bivalvia; order Myida; family Dreissenidae; genus Dreissena; species Dreissena rostriformis. The sequence continues at coordinate 31,626 of VMBQ01004409.1, read as the reverse complement.
TTTAAACTATTATAAACCATTGTATGCAAGTTAGTGCATGGTATGCGTATCTTTTAGATTGAAACTATTATAATACATTGTACGCAAGTAAGTGCGTGGTATGCGTATCCTTTAGATTGAAACTATTATAATACATTGTACGCAAGTTAGTGCATGATATGCGTATCCTTTAGATTGAAACTATTATAATACATTGTACGCAAGTTAGTGCATGGTATGCGTATCCTTTAGATTGAAACTATTATAATACATTGTACGCAAGTCAGTGCATGGTATGCGTATCCTTTAGATTGAAACTATTATAATACACTGTACGCAAGTTAGTGCATGGTATGCGTATCTTTTAGATTGAAACTATTATAATACATTGTACGCAAGTAAGTGCATGGTATGCGTATCCTTTAGATTGAAACTATTATAATACATTGTACGCAAGAAAGTGCATGGTATGCGTATCCTTTAGATTGAAACTATTATAATACATTGTATGCAAGTTTGTGCATGATATGCGTATCCTTTAGATTGAAACTTTTATAATTACATTGTACGCAAGTTAGTGCATGTTATGCGTATTAAGCTTCGTCCACCATATTTGTGGGATAAGACGACAATTTTATTCAATGTCTCAAGACAATTTTGCTATTAAAAATATACTTTAAGTTTATTACGTACAAGATAAGTGCCGGTTCCTAAAAAACAGAACATTGTATCGTCCATTTTCTGATAATTATGTGGTTGATACTTGCTGCATGTGAAACAACAGCATGATTGTGACATAACATATTTTGCATGAGTTGCATGCTGTTACTAATACTAGCCTACTGCATGATAATTATTTATGCCGTTTTTAATTTAATCAAAATAATGTCACTGTATTATCATTATACTACATCACTTATAGACGTTCAAAGGACTTTTCCTTGCGCATTTGAATTAACGGTAACCCCTTTAATGACCGGAATTTCATGAGGATATGTCTGTATAATGACATCTAGACACAAAGCAAAAACGTTCAGACCCGACCAATGCATAGACACAAGCACGAGGTAATAGCCTGTAATATTCTAAGAACGTAATTACAAGCACTAGGTAATAGCCTGTAATATTCGAAGAACGAAATTACATTATTTATCAATATTTGTCGACGGGGTTATCTATTCAATAGCTTAACAAGCATATTCTAACACTTGTTTTATTTGTTCTAGCCTGCAGTTTATGCCAACTAAGACGATCGCAAATGTTTTTCACCTCTTTGTTTGTAAAGTACGCTATCTTGTTCAATTACGAACGTGCTTAACTTTTAACGATGTTTTATGGCCTGCTGTTGTAATCGTGATGGATCTTAAGTTAATTTAGTCGCACTGTTGTGTTGCTTAATGGAAATGAACAGCCTCGCAACTCACGATGTAGGAATACAACATAGTATGTCGTGTTCTGAGAAAACTGGACAAAATGCATGTGCTTAAAGTGTCGTCTCAGATGAGCCTGTACAGTTCGCACAGGCTAATCAGGGACGACAATTTCCGCCTAAACTGGATTTTCGCTACGAAGAAATATCATTTTAACGAAAAATTCCATAAAAGCGATAATTGATGTTAGTGGAGTGAAGCGATTAAGTACACTGCGTTCGTACCAATCGTAAATTATAAAACCTATACCATCCGTCATGGAAGGCGTGGTTCGAACGAAGTATATTATATGATTTACTTCATAGACATCACACGCTAACTCCTGTATACAAATTATACGATTAATGATTAGCAAACCGTTAAAAGGCCAATTGAAGTGCGTTTTGTTTGCAAATTGATCGGTAAAATGTGCATCAGAAACGATTAATGTAACGAATTTTTTTCTATGAAGTAGTTTTGGATTGTGGTTTTAATTTTTCGAAATGAAACATTGTGTATGGCTAAATGTTCGTTGTGAGATACACGCCTGATGCCTTTGAGAAACACTTGCGTTTAAAGCGCTAGTCAAGAATGTATCTAGTGTTCTAATAAACATTTGTTGTTTTTAGGAGTAAGAATCACGTAAACAGGTACCTGCCACACCCGTTAAACCTTCTAGTTGTTGTTTTCAGAATCAAGTATCACGTGAGCGGATACCTTCTTCACACGTTCAACCTCCTGCTGGGTTATCTACTCATGTTGGCTGTGATGACATTTGACGCCTATATCTTTGTCGCGGTAATCCCGGGTAGGTTCAGCAGTTTAAAAAATACTTGATCACATCACAAAATACCAATTTCAACCTATGACATGCTTTTCTCTTATTACAGCACTGTCATCAAGTAGCGTCCTTCTTTCTAAGATATGCGAAATTCCGGCTTCATATGTCTAGTAACTGTACGGCTGCAACGATATAATAATTAACTCAACGACATATTGGCCCCCGGTACAATACATTTTGGATACTTAGATAATTGTACATGTGTACTTTGTGTTTCGAATTCGTCCCTCAGTTTTCTGTTATCAACAGGAAACTATATAGATATGGTGTTTATACTATTTAGAAGTTATTGTACGACGATATGTTTGTTTTTGTCGCGGTATATGTTGCAAAGTTATGTGTCCTTGAAATTAGGGTAACTTTGGATACTTACATCATTGTACATATGTTATTTGTGTCGATTACTCGTCTCATAGTTTTCTGTGTATCAAGATCAAAATTGATAAGACGCGTTTGTTAAACTGTGTAGTAGTTCAAAACGTTATTTTTATGTATGAAACACTATTTTTTAAAGGCTTCTTTGTCCTTGATTATAGGCTATTTATTCAATAAATCAACGTGAAGCTTTTTTTATGAGTGTGATGAATGTAGCGAACGACACAATTTTGAGATTAATTCTACTAGTACTCAAGTTTTTCCCCTGTTTGGAAGATCCATTACGAGGGTTTGTCATCTGCAATCACTGATATAGTTGCGCTTCTCCTTATTATGAAAATAATTGTAACTTATTTCACTGTCACGTGAACCCTTCATTTTTATTCATGAATCCGTCTAAGTGACATTCTCTGCAATCCTCAATTCACCCTCTACGTTTGCAAATTGAATCCGCATTTTTTTCTTAATCTGGATGAAACTTGGTCAAAAGTTTATATTGACAATATCTTTGATCAAATGGGATTAAAAACAATACCACTGAGTCAAATCTAACAATAACATCTAGAGGCCACCTTTTATGATGTAATCGTGATAAAACTGAACCATAACGTTTTTTTTTGGTAAATGATTAGGCCTTAGTCCGAGTCAGGTAGCTTAAAAAAAGGAGGTCAGCTTGTCAAATCTTGAAAAAATCTCATAAACATCTTAAGTGCCTCATGTTTGACCTTATTACAATCAAACTTATTCTAGATGCTTGTCTTCGCCATGTCCAGGCCAAATTTGAACTGGGTCGCGCAAAATTCAAAACAAGGTCACGAGAAAAAATTATGACAGATGTTGTACCCCTTGAACGCAGGTGAGTGCTTATTCTCACAATGGCTCTCTTGTTTTTCTATAATTAAATGCCCTGTTTTCAGGAGCCGGTATAGGCTACTTCGTATTCGGAGCGATCAACGAGCGAAATAAAGCGAAATTCTCCGACCTCAACAGAAAGTTATACTTCAGATATTCGGCGACGGTCGGTGTAGCTAATACGGGCAGCGTGAGTACGGTTATCAGCGGAATCAGATAGCACTGGACGAGACGTGGGCTAGAGCGTACCGAGGACATTAATGTTAACGCAGAATTTGAAGTTCTTTATAGTGATTATGTCATCGAATGATTCCGGCTGTTAAAATCTGTGAAATACCGTTAAGCAGAGAACATCCGTTAAAACCAAAAATAGCACCTGTGCATGATATGGATGTCGCTTGATAACAAATTCAAGTACCGTGGAACGATGACGTCACTTATGACGTATTACGAACATATGGTAAACGTGCGCGGCATTAGCAAGAACGTTTTGCCCAGTTTACCAGATATGAGTAGTTTAAAGTATGTTAAATTGCGGTTTACGTGTACATAACATAACTGTTGTGTGTTTTGTTACTCAATATATCCTATTTTAATTTGACACAAAATTGCCGTTGTTTTTGATGCGTTTATTTGAACATTAGTGGATTGTTATATAACGTTATTGGTTATTGACTATTTAGGGTATAAATGTTGTCCTTAATCATTGGAAACGCAATTGTTGCGTTTATTTTGTCAGATATCCTACCTATTATGCAAAGATTTAAATGTCATAATCATGTCATCTTTTGCTTGCTGTATACATTTTTAGTTTAGGCGATTTACCAAATCTGTATTTGATTGTTGTTTATATTAGTATCTTATGTTTATTTATTATGCAATGATATGAAAAACCGCCCAACCTTTCTGATAACTTGCCGTCTGTGACCCCGTAATATATATGACCGTTTGCTTGTTTAAATGCATATTGCATTAATTTACAGTATATTGTGTTTTATATGTGTTGAATTGTTAACTGAATCTCATTGCATTATACATTATATGTATCATAAAATCGTTTATGAGTCATCACATATTTAATAGATACACATTATCATAGTATTACCTTATATTTCATTCTTCAATTGCGAAATAAGAACTTTCATTCAATTTATACATACATTTGTATTGTGTTACATGGTAGTTACTAATTCCGTCATTGTTCTAAACGTAACTAAAGCACACACACGTTTACGTTTCCCAATTAACAAATTGAAGACCCTATATAGTATGGAGAAAGCTGACATTTTGTATTTTATAAATGAAAGCCTCCGATCTTTAATAGATAGCTTATTGAAATAATAATTAAAGTAAAAAAAAAAAAAAATCTGAATAAATAGTTTTCAAATTGACAAATTGTGCTGCCTTTTTATCGTTAAGTTTCTATATATGCTACAGTGGATGATGCTTCCGGAGTAAATCGACATAATATTAGTGTATACTACGTTTGTAATTATCGTCAGCAGTGTATTATCTTTGTGAACTATACCTTTAAAGTTATTTATTGATGCAGTTTATCAAATATATACAATTTTATTCATGGAGATGAGATAATATATGGGGATTGATTTAATATGAGAAATTTCATCTTTTGTCTCAATATGTGAAGTGTTAAAATAGTGTGAAATATCTTATAAGAGTTCATATTGATGCAGGTATTCAAAGATGTACAATTTTCAGAAAAAAATAACGAAAGCGTTGTGATGTGGAATGCAGTAACCTCACGGGTTGTGCGCTACAACAGACCGGAACAGTAAATCTTCCGATGGATTTGAAACTAACAAGCAAATACGTTAAATTGATATCCCCCGCCAAACTAGAGCTTTGTCACAGACGTGACGTATACCCCCACATGCTGAATTGACACGTAATATATACAAATGGCCATAGCTCCGTTATTAACAGATGGTGTACAATGACATGTGGCGTGCATCATCTTCTTATGCATATATATACTGACACCAAGTTTCAATGAAATCCGCAAAAGCACTACAAAGAAATGGCTCCGGACACGAAAGTGCCGGACGGAATTTATATGCAGTTTTTTACTTGACACATTCCTAAAATATCAAATGTGTTAGCAATGCTTAATACATCATTTCTAACCGGACAATTAACTTACTTTATGAATTACAAGTCATAATTTCATATTATTGATATGGTACATTGAAAACTAAGGGAGTTAATTATAATGTTACTGTGAAGAAACGAAAAGCAGCTTATTTGAACCCGAAATCTTTTGCCACACCTGCATCTATCGACCATTTTCTTCTTTTGTTTTGTGTTTATGGTGAACCTGGAAAGACTACACGTTCCGCTTCCTACTGCCAGACCTGTGCGCACAACTTAACGCAAAGAAGACGTTCGTTTCAACGAAATAGCTGATGTACCCGGAAGTTCAAAAACGAAAGTGAAGCTGCCGGAAAGTTTACTTTGCTATTTATAGCGATCGAAAAAAACATACAGTGCTTTTTTAGGGAAACCCTCTTTTCCATTTTCTGCACGTCATTGGCTGGCTGTTTCGGTTATGGAAGATTTTGTGTTATGGCAATATCCGGGCCATAGCCGAAAAAGATGTCGGAGGACTAAAAGATGTAAAGTAAATAGTAATAACACAAATTTCATTCTAAAATACGAATGAAATGATATTTACTGTTACTAGTCTTCTATCTGCAATGGTCGAATATGGATGTGTATGGTGTACTTTATAAACTACATGTATAGTTTATAAGTTTAATGTACATCCATAATAAATATATAATCAGGAAACTTGATATTGCGTGTGCATGTGATGAGCGCTAGCAATGGACTGAGTAGGCTGAGTCATGTATGTATATACTAAAAGAGTGGCACTGGGTATGGCTCATGCATTCAAATAGAGGCCTATACTGTTACAATGGACTTATTACTAAAATTAAACGTTAGCATCTAGATCTAGTTCTTAATCGTTTACCTTAAATTTTCAAACAATGGTTGGCTATCAAAATGCCATCAGAAGTCGCCCATGGCCACAATGACTAACAATTGGAGTAAGTTATTATTTGTTCTAACTTGTCGTCCATAGCCACAATGGCTAACTATTAAATAATAATTTACATTTGAAATACCACCAACATTCATTTAAACATTTCGTCTATGGCCATCGTGATTGACCTTTAAACAAAACTAATGCTAGTCGACTATGGCCACAGTAATTAACCATTGAAATATCACCAATGTTCTGTATTGCAAGTCGACTATGGCCACAATAATTGGCCTTTGAAATATCCCCAATGTTAATCATTGCAAGTCGGCTATGGCTAAGCAATTGACCTTTGAAATACCATCATTGTTATTCAATGCAAGTCGACTATGGCCACAGTAATTGACCATTGAAATATCACCAATGTTCTTTATTTCTTGTCGACTTTGGCCGATGTAATTGTCCTTTGAAATACAACCAATCTTCGCTATTGCAAGTCGACTATGGCCACAGTAAATGACCTTTCAAATACAACCAATGTTCACCACTGCAAGTCGTCTATGTTCACAGTAATTGCCCTTTAAAACACCACCAATGTTATTCATTGCTAGTGGACTATGGCCACATTTATTGCCCGTTAAAATACCACCAATTAGTCTATAGTCTTTACTAGAAGTCGTATATGGCCAATGTAAATAACACTTAAAATGACACCATTGTTCATTACTGCAAGTCGTCAATGGCCACTGTAAATGACTCTTAAAATGACAAGATCGTCCATTACTGCAAGTCGACTATGGCCACAGTAAATGACTCTTAAAATGACACCATTTCTCATTAATTACATTCGACTATGGCCACAGTAAGTTACTCTTAAAATACCACCATTGTTCATTACTGCAAGTCGTCTATGGCCATAGTAAATGAATCTTAAAATCAAACCATTGTTCATTAATGCAAGTCGACTAAGGCAACAGTTAATGACTCTTAAAATGACACCATTTTTAATTACTTCAAGTCGACTATGGCTACAGTGAATGACTCGTAAAATGACACTATCGTTCATTACAGCAAGTCGACTACGGCCACAGTAAATGACTCTTAAAATCACACCATTGTTAACTACTTCAAGTCGACTATGGCCATAGTAAATGGCTTTTAAAATTCCACAATGGTTCATTACTTCAAGTCGACTATGTCCACGGAGAATGACTCTTAAAATGACACCATTGTTCATTACTGCAGGTCGACTATGGCCACAGTTAATGACTCTTAAAATGGCACCATCGGTCATTACTGCAAGTCGACTATGGCCACAGTAAATGACTCTTAAAATGACACAATTGTTCATTACTTCCAGTCGAATATGGCCAAAGTTAATGGCTCTTAAATTACACCATTGTTCGTTACTGCAATTTGACTATGGCCACAGTAAATAACTCTTATAATGGCACCATTGTTCATTACTGCAGGTCGAAAATGGCCACAGTAAATGGCTCTAAAAATGACACCATCGTTCATTACTGCAGGTCGAATATTGCCACAGTAAATGATTCTTAAAATGACACCATTGTTCTTTACTGCAATTCGACTATGGCCACAGTGAATGACTCTTAGAATGACACCATCGGTTATTACTGTAAGTCGACTATGGCTACAGTAAACGACTCTTAAAATAACACCATTGTTCATTACTGCAAGTCGACTATGGCTACAGTAAATGACTCTTAAAATGACACCATTGTTCATTATTTCAAGTCGACTATGACCACACAAAATGGCTCTTAAAATTCCACCCTTGTTCATTACTGCAGGTCAACTATGGCCACAGTAAATGACTCTTATAATGGAACAATTGTTAATTACTGCAGGTCGACTATGGCCACAGTAAATGACTCTTAAAATGACACTATCGCTCATTACTGCAAGTCGACTATGGCCACAGTGAATGACTCTTAAAATGACACCATTGTTCATTACTGCAGGTCGACTATGGCCACAGTAAATGACTCTTAAAATGACACAATCGTTTATTACTGCAGGTCGACTATGGTCACAGTCAATGACTCTTAAAATGACAACATCGTCCAATACTGCAAGTCGACTATGACCACAGTAAATGACTCTCAAAATAACACCATTCTTCATTTCTTCCAGTCGACTATGGCCAAAGTAAATGGCTCTTAAAATTCCACCATTGTTTATTACTGCAAGTCGACTATAGCCATAGAAAATAACTCTTAAAATGACATCATTGTTGATTACTGCATGTCGACTATGGCCACAGCAAATGACTCTTAAAATGACACCATCGGTCAATACTGCAAGTCGACTACGGCACAGTAAATGACTCTTAAAATGACACAAATGTTCATTACTTCCCGACGACTATGGCCACAGTAAATGGTTCTTAAAATGATACCATTGTTCATTACTGCAATTCGACTATGGCCACAGTAAATGACTCGTATAATGGCACCATTGTTCATTACTGCAAGTGGACTATGGCCATAGTGAATGACTTTTATAATGACACCATCGTTCCATACTGCAGGTCGACTATGACCACAGTTAATGGCTCTTAAAATTCCACCATTGTTTATTACTGAAAGTCGACTATGGCGACAGTGAATAACTCTCAAAATAACACCATTCGTCATTACTTCCAGTCGACTATGGCCAAAGTAAATGGCTCTTAAAATTCCACCATTGTTTATTACTGCAAGTCGACTATAGCCACACAAAATTACTCTTAAAATGACATCATTGTTTATTACTGCAGGTCGACTATGGCCACAGCAAATGACTCTTAAAATGACACCATCGGTCAATACTGCAAGTCGACTACGGCCACAGTAAATGACTCTTAAAATGACACCAATGTTCATTACTTCCCGACGACTATGGCAACAGTAAATTGCTCTTAAAATGATACCAATGTTCATTACTGCAATTCGACTATGGCAACAGTAAATGACTCGTATAATGGCACCATTGTTCATTACTGCAAGTCGACTATGGCCATAGTAAATGACTCTTATAATGACACCATTGTTCAATACTGCAGGTCGACTATGACCACAGTAAATGGCTCTTAAAATTCCACCATTGTTTATTACTGCAAGTCGACTATGGCCACAGTGAATGACTCTTAGAATGACACCATCGGCCATTACTGCAAGTCGACTATGGCCACAGTAAATGACTCTTAAAATAACACCATTGTTCATTACTACAAGTCGACTATGGCCACAGTGAATGACTCTTAAAAGTACCCCATTGTTCATTACTGCAGGTTGACTATTGCTACTGTAAATGACTCTTAAAATGTCACCATCGTCAATAACTGCAAGTCGACTATGGCCACAGTAAATGACACTTCAAATGACACCATTGTTTATAACTTCCAGTCGACTATGGTCACAGTAAATGGCTCATAAAATTCAGCCATTGTTCATTACTGCAAGTCGACTATGGCCACAGTAAATGACTCTTAAAATGATACCATTGTTCATTACTGCAAGTCGAATTTGGCCACAAAAAATGACTCTTATAATGGCACCATTGTTCATTACTGCAGGTCGACTATGGCCACAGTAAATGACTCTTAAAATGACACAATTGTTTAATACTGCAGGTCGACTATGGCCCCAGTGAATGACTCATACAATGTCACCATTGTTCATTACTGCAGGTCGAAAATGGCCACAGTAAATGACTTTTAAAATGACACCATCGGTCATTACTGCAAGTCGACTATGGCCACAGTAAACGACTCTAAAAATGACATCATTGTTCATTACTTCGAGTCGACTAAAACCACAGTAAGTGGCTCTTAAAACTCCATCATTGTTTATTACTGCAGGTCGACTATGGTCACAGTAAATGATTCTTACAGTGGAAATTTGTTCATTACTGCAGGTCGACTATGGCCACAGAAAATGACTCTTAAAATGACACCATCGTTCATTACTGCATGTCGACTATGGCCACAGTGAATTACTCTTAAAATGACACTATTGTTCATTACTGTAGGTTGACTATGGCCACTGTAAATAATTCTTAAAATGACACCATCGCCGATTACTGCAAGTCGACTATGCCACAGTAAATGACTCTTAAAATGACACCATTGTTCATTACTTCCAATCGACTATGGCCACAGTAAATGACTCTTAAAATCACTCCATTGTTCATTACTTCCAGTCGACTATGGCCACAGTATATGAATATGTTTTATAAATTATTTGTAAGGCAAGTGATGAAATAAAATGTTAACATTGTAACATTAAGAGATGTGGTTTCTGTTTGTTCTTTAAAAAGCATGTACTGTGTATACTGCACATCAGACGAGGTTCTGTTGAAACAAATAGTTTAATATAAAAAAATCTTGAGAATGAATTGAATCATTTATGTTAAAATAGATTAATAATTCATTATTAACATTCATGATCGTACACTCCATATGTTAATCTTTAATTTTAATGGAACACACATCTTTTTTTTCTTTCTGGCAGTGAGTCATCTCACTGGGCCTCACATGCGCTGTTTCGCGGATTTCCTATAATGTTTATATATGAATGAATATGACTCAAAAGTTAACATTAGTTATCCAACATGTTATTTTAGCTTATGTATACTCGTTAATTTATTTTCTACAATTCCATGTAAAAGAACAATATTTTTTTTATATTTACTGAACAAAAAGTGAAATGTGATTAACCTTTTTTTTAAATAACATATATTAAATAAATCACCATAATAACTTAAGATATGAGTCGCGCTCTGAGAAAATGGGGTTTAATGCATGTGCAAAAAGTGTCGACCAGATTAGCATGTGCAGTCCGCACAGGCCAATCAGGGACGACACTTTCCGCTTTTATTATATTTTTCGTTTTAAGAAAGATTCTTCTTAGCAAAAATCCAGTTTAGGCGGAAAGTGTTGACCCTGATCAGCCTGTGCGGACTACACATGCTAATCTGGTACGACACTTTATGAAAATGCATTAAACCCCCTTTTCACAGAGCGGGACTCATATGTAAGTATACGCAATGTTTTTATTTTGGTCTTTTGTGAAATTACTTGTATCTAACAATAAGAATGCATTCCTAAATATGGACAATCGATCTTTATGAGCTGTCATACATGCAACGATGTACATTCAATGACAAAGATATTTTGATAGAATGCATTTATTACAATGCGAAATGTATCTGTCACCAAATAACTTCATAAATAACGATCTTTATGTCACATAGTTAATTTGTGATTATGATAACATTGTTAAACCTTATTTATTTTATGTGTTTTGTAACATTGACACACCTACAAGAATAAATGTGCTAAATTATACTGTGTACTTGATCAATTATCTTAGCAACTTTTGTTCAACTGATGTGATGGACGAGATCTCATCATTCACACAAGGTTGTTGTTGTGCGTCTAAAAAGAAAGTAATTACTGTTCAAATCCAAACATTCCACAGCTGAACGAAAAAAGTAATGAAAAGATACCAAATACATAAATATAAGTAATAATATATCTATATAGAACAAACTTGATATATTGAAAATTTGTCTTATTCGTTGCAGTTACGAATGCATTGATAACAGCATAGATAGTTCATTAAAAACAAGGAGAATAAAAAGAAAACAATGAAAATGCGCATATTTATTGTTGGAACAGCCATTCAGTGACTCGTTTAATTTGTATGAGTCTTGTTATGATTGAGAAAACAACACACACATTCTGAAATGCGTCCAAAATTGGTGTTCAACTCCGAAGTACGTTATATTGTGTAAGCCCTTTGCAGTGAACCAGACTATGGCATTAAACACCGTGCATTGTGTTCTATGTTTGTTGTTAGTGATCATACAATAAAAGTGTTGTACAATCATTTTCATCATCTTCTTTGTATCCTTATCCTCCTCACCATCACCAACATCAGTCTCAGAACATTGCCAGCATCATTAATAATATCAACAACAACAAAAACACCACCCCATCATCATCTTATTTTATCAATATCAACAACAACAACAACATACTACCATCACCGCCATCATCTCTATCGTCTTCGTCATCATACAATTTATTTATAATCGCAACGAAATTCGCTCAAGGAAGATAAATCGAAAGACCCGATGTACATATAAGTTAATATTACTTTTAATTTATAATGATTAACCTAACATTGGTATTAAAAATACAACAACGTATTTTGGGAATTCCGGTCGATTTCGGATAAAACTTATCAAGTGCGATATTTGATAACGTGATAGTCCCAATAAATGTAACATATTTACATATATCACTAGTTGGCACTCTTTCATGTAATTGACAATTAAAACAGTAATAAAGATACGAAAAAATATAGAACAGTATTAATTCGAAACAAGCAGTTTTATTTTAATATACTTCTCAGTGGTTTGTTATCTTAAGGCAATTCTACGCCACCACACGCTTGATATGTATTTTTGTCAACTTTTATGAATTAAAACATCTTATAAGTTTTTTTTTTTTTTANAAGTTTTTTTTTTTTTTAATAAATATATAATTATGTTAAACATGTTATTGAGAGGCCTTACTAAGAATCGTGTGTTAAATTAAAAAATGTATTTAATATAAGATGTTTTAATATCTAATAGGTTATATTGTAAACTACTCATAGGCATATTCAAATGGAGTGGCTGACGTCAGACGATATTTACGATTTGAATCATTCAAAATGAAATCAATAGGTTCTCATATTACTTCGTCTTAATATAAAACATCATTTGCTTGGGCGCTCTGCATTCAATATTTGTAGACGGCCTGGTGAAGATCGACTTGTTTAATATATTGAGGACTAAATGTGCGCAGGTAGGTTTACTTACTTAATGAACGCTTCTGATTTCGACTCGATTCTTAATGTAATCATTTATTTTTTTAAGGGTAATTATAGTGATTGAAATTGTATTCCGGCTAAGACATATACATGTGAACTTAACTGTCAATCGATTCAAAATACAGTAAGAGTGTGTGTATTTTGTATTATTACTGACGAATAAACATAATTAATCTCGCATTACACAATTGCTACTTTTATTCAGACAGCTACAATTCACATATCTTTTTGACACATATCTGTGAAAAATACTATTTGGTAAAAAAATGAAATAGGGAGTCTATTAAACTTCCATATGCCAAAATTTAACTATCAAATGTTAAAATATCTAATAAAATTGAATACAAATAATTCAACTTAAAGAAACACAGCGAAAATTAGTAAGCAGCACCCGAACATCTCAAACTTTTACATTATTATGATGATGATGATGATGCTGATGATGAAGATGATGATGATGAAGATTCTGCTGCTGATGATGATGCTGATGGTGATGATGACGACGATGATGATGGTGATGATTATGCTGCTGCTGCTGATGATGATGATGATGCTGATGATGATGCTGCTGCTGCTGCTGCTGATGATGATGATGACGACAAAGATGATGATAATGATGATGATGATGATAATTTTGATGATGATGATGATGATGGTGATAATGATGATGATGATGATGATCAGGATGATGAGGATGATGATGATGATGATTATGATGATGATCAGGATGATGAGGATGATGATGATGATGATGATGATGATTATGATGATGATGATGATGATTATGATGATGAGGATGATGAGGAGGATGATGATGATGGTGATGATGATGATGATGATGATGATGATGATGATGATGATGATGATGATGATGATGATGATGATGATGATGATGATGATGATGATGATGAAAGTATATATATATCCGCATTTTGCTGTGACAAATTAATTGACATATACGGGCGAAATATAGACAAAATATTGAAATATTAAAGTTTTAATGTAGATTAATAAAGTTGAATTTGTGCTGTTTATTTTAACGGCAAACCAGAAACTATTTCCAAAGTCCTATTTTTAGACAAATGGAAATCAGACTGTAAATAAATAAAGGGATCCCCATACAACGTGAAAACATAAAGAAACTTGTTACTTGTGTTGACGGTAAGTGGCTTACACTATATATGAATAAATGCTTAATGTGAGTGACAATTAGTTACCTACGTTGATTGATATGATTTAGTGTTACTGGTGTAATTAAAGTTACTGATGATCCTATATCGTTGTGTATGTTTATCCATGGAATGCCTGGACTGTAATGTCATATCCATATTTATATATATATCCGACTGAGCATTAGTAAATGCATTACTGTAATGCCTTCCGAAATATTATAGCATAAGATACATGTACATTCATCATTGAAAGTCTTTTTGTTTCTCATAAATCTGCAAACTGGCATCATACTGACGTTTAAATCTTACATTATTTACACGGGGTTTAGTTATACCTCAGGTTGCTGCATGGTCATGGTTCTGTCAATTTAATTTTCTGGTCTTAAAAGTTATATCTTATACTCGTTTAGACAGAACACAAAATATGCAGTTTCTAACATCAACGAATGAATTGCACTTGCATGTAACTGTGAGATTCATACAATTTAAAAAAAAAATAAAAAAAACATAATTGCAATTATCACACTAAGTTGGCACCTATTATTTTTCCATGAACCAAACTGGCATATCAGAATCAATGTTACAAGTAAAAACTCAGTAGTTAAAGATATTTAATCATAATAAAGCCGTCTTCAATAATAAGGCGGTAACCACATCTTCAATTCTTTTTATTAAATAAAACATACTGAAAATCAAACAGAAATGTATTTATAACTGTGAAATGGTTATTAATTTACGTATTTGCCGAGACCACATACTGGAGGCATTACATGTCATGAAGTCCCAGGATACCGGGACTGTGAAATGCGGATCTGTGAAATGCGTTATAAAATTGTCACTATTATTTATTCGCCAGCTATAACACTAGCACGGTACATGTACATGCTCTTCGTAATATTATACTGGGAACTGCACAAACAAATATTCGTATAGGTCTCTGGATTAAACGAGGCTAGACTACAATATGCTATTTTATAAAAGCCTTTTTGCTTTTATTATTGAAATAGAATACTATATGTAATGTCTGTTTAAGGGTTACATTTCATTAACTCAGTGTGTATTACTCCGTAGACAATTACAAGGTGGTGCCTGTTTTAATGATTTCATTTTCTCTTCTCACAATAATGGAATGTTGTAACCGCAGTCGTTTATTTTCTGGTAAATATCATAGAATATTTGTGTCTGCAATAGTTTCCTGTATGTCATTGGGAAATTAGCTGACATATGATTTTTTAATGTGCGTTTATATGTAGAACTGATAGAACCTTATTTTCTACCTGTCTGCTTTCAGGCGATATGGACCTTCTTAGAACGGACATACTATATTTGTTTCATTTAATTTTTTTGGAAAAGGACATTTTTATCTGGTCATCGACACCAAGCCTTCGGTATCTGAACTTAAGGAATGACATGAGCAATGCTTTGAAATTGTGTCGTTTTATAAAGTGATCCAATCGGAATTGTATTAAGTGGAATGATGACCTAATACAAAATGAAAGCAATAACATATTTATGTTATTTAAATGCCATTCGTTTATCCGTTGTTGTCTAATAATAGCAGAGTAATCATCATTTTGGTAGATACAATTACAACTTGGTGGACAGCATATACTCGGATAACTGGATAAGGCCCAACAGTTGCACTTAGACATCATCTTTTAATAACACCACCTTTTAATATCATTCTTTGTTACTTTACAAATTCTACATCAATTTGGTGGCTGCCCAATGGGCAATACAACGTTGCTGCAACGTTGTATTTAGGTTGCATTCAAACGTTGCATTTGGTTGTCACAATGGTGCATATGAAAGTTTTTCTGACGTTTTTGCCCAACGTTGCAGCAACGTTTTTTTCAAACGTCCCTAAGACGGCTTTTCCAAACGTTGCTGCAACGTTGTAGTTATGTTGCATTCCAACGTTGCATTTGGTTGTCACAATGGTGCATATGAAAGTTTTTCTGACGTTTTTTCCCAACGTTGCAGCAACGTTTTTTTTCCAACGTCTTTAAGACGGCTTTTCCAAACGTTGCTGCAACGTTGTATTTAGGTTGCATTCAAACGTTGCAGTAAGGTTGACACAATGGTGCATATGCAAGTTTTCCCGACGTCTTTTCCTAACGTTGTCACAATGTCTTTTACAAATATTTGCAAAAATATCCTCAAAATAAGATATACCACGTCCTGCTCAGGTAGAGCAATAAAAGACAACAAAACTCGGGTTATGTTACAAACACATGTATTTTGTTGAATGCTACCCGTAGTATTGCTTCAGCATATTTTTTATATTAACAAATACTCTACAACTAAACATATCAAAGAATCCGACTTTAGTTTGAAGTCTTCATTAAGCTGGTGCATTGTCCAAGCGGGCTTTCATCATAAAAAAACTAACAATTCTTCAAACTTGGTAAATTAATTAAGCATTAAATACATGATACAAATCAAAATGAGCCGCGCCAAGCAGATATGGGTCTTGTCGTTGAAATGACAACAATGAAGATGCGTGACGTCATGTTGATGTCAGTACTATTGCTAATTATCAGTTGCAATAGAGGCATGTTTTCTGGTCTTCTTTCAAAATTAAATGGTATACACTTCAATTTGAAGTGCTTATGAAGTGTGTTAAACAGACGAAACAACCGGTCAAAATACTTTAATTGCCAGTCTTATTTAATTTATGTCTTCGTCCATATCATGGCATCTAAATTTATTCTGACATTTTAGACGAGGAATATATATATATATTAGGTATTGCTTGTTTTTATTAAAAAAAGATCTAAGGAGAATGTAAAGTAATTGAAGCATACATGTTTGTTAACAGAAACGACTGAATAATTATGAAATTAGAAAACCGAAATTCTTTAAATAATACTGAAAGACCCATTTCTGCTTGGTGTTGCTCAAATAAAACAAGGGACAAAATTGTCACAAAACCAGGTTTTCAATTAAAAGAATGTCTGATAAAGGGAGACAACTGCAACTCAAAATGTGCATTGCTACTGATTGTTCATCATAATTACCCCCCTTGTTTCAAAATCAATATGTTTTTCAACCCCGTGACCTAGTTTCTGAACCAGCATGACCCATATTCAAACTTGACCTAGATATTGTCTAGATACAACTTCTGACCAAGTTTGGTAAAGATCGGATGAAAAAAAAAAAAAAAAAAATGGCTCATTTTATGGCCATTTTTGACCTTTGAACTCAAAGTGTGACCTTGACCTTGGAGATATCGACGTAATTATTTCGCGCGACACACCGTCCAATGATGGTGAACAAATGTGCCAAATGATTTAAAAATCTGACAATGAACAACATAGTTATGGCCCGGACAAGCTTGTTCCGCCCGCCCGCCAGCCAGCCCGCATTTGCCAATCTAATAACCAGTTTTTTCCTTCGGAAAACCTGGTTAAAAA
>VMBQ01004408.1:41150-80322 GCA_007657795.1 Dreissena rostriformis | reverse complement strand
GGGGGGGGGGGGGTATTTAGGAATCACTTTGTTAGTTGGGCCACACGCCTGTCTTTAAACTTGTCCGGACTCTAAACTTACATATGGGTTGAAAAAATAATACTTGTTTTTTCAAAGGTCAAGGTCACAATTTATGGGCCGGTCCTGGCTAGCCAAGTCTGTGATTGCTGGACTGTACAGCCAAATGTTTTGAGTTTAAATATCAGCCCAACCACATTACTGGTATGGTGCATTGGTCACAACCTTATTTTTTCCGCTATTTTCCCCCTACTTCTAGGCAGTTGTCAGTTTCTTGCATTAATATGAACACTGAGTACAGATGAACTGCTTAGCTTGGGAAAGTGAGGAGATTAAGTGATCAGTGTAATGATGTACTGTTGAATATGATGGGACAATCAAATGAAGAAATAAACACAATTGAAGGTTAATTTTAAATAGTTTTATGAATGATATCTACAATTTATTTGAATGTCTGGAACAGCTCTCAATACACTACTTTATATTCGTAATGTTACATGATGTACATGACCCTTGCTTATCAAACAAAGATCACCATTTTAATCCAAAGGTCTTGTATGACATACACATATATTGGGTTGCGTAAGACATATTTCAAAAATTGTTATTAATTTAGAAGAGTGCTCACTTGTCTGTGACTGTAAAGACTAAAGGTCTGCGGCTGATATTATATTTGGGCAGCAGCTACAACTAGACATAAGGGCGCAATCTTGATCAATTCACAAACCAAATCATGGCCTGTTGTGTAGGTTTTTAGCATCGTGGGATAAATGCTTTATATCTTTTAGACCCAATAGGTAACTACCCCAGATATGAGTTGATTCTATAGATGACTACATATTTTTTTTTATCAAAACCAAATTGAATGTTTTTCTAAGAAATATATATTAAATTTGCGATAAATTTTCATTCATTCGTTTCTTTACCTGATCAAAACATATTTCTGTTAATTAAAATGTACACTTGGGTTTACACATACAATGCTTGAAAGTTCAGGAAAGCCGTGTTTATTCTCCCTGTTATAGTGGCAAATTTGAACTTGAGTTGTAACTTGCCAAAACTTGCCTGGTGTTGTGTGGATCATGTACACATATACTTCTTTGTCGCAGCGATGTCTTCTTCTAGCGGACAGGCAGACTGGTCATCAGACGCGGGGATGTGCTTGATGGTCTTTTGTTACGCTGGACACATAAGGCATAATACCTATTTTCGCACAAGCGGCTCAATTGGTTAATTACTTTGTAAACAATATTTGTAACATGATAACCTATAGGAAGAAGGGGACACACTATACAAAAAGCTCTCAGAGTTTCAAATATTGATGAATTGCGTTTCTGAAATAGTAAGAGATAATTGTCACGTTTACGAAATGTGTATGTAATGCTATTTTAAAGGCAAGGTCATATTTTGAGGTCTGTATGACACTTCCAAAAAAGTGTATCACAATTGTTAACCACTTCATCTGAGTCAAACCTGTAAAGGTTATTAACAACCTTGAACAACAACTCTTTCCGATTTGTTTAAAGATCTTACTTGTACATCAAAACTGTATTGTATTTTGAAAAACTACATTCACATCTTTTACAGCATGTGTGTTGTTACCCCAAAGCCAAAGGGATGGGGTGTTGCCTGCATAGGCATTGTACCCTAAATTTTGAACTGTGATGTCTCCCGGTTGCCATTAAATAAATTTGAATGTGAACTTAATTCTACTCTTTATGCAAAATATACATACTTGTTTATTATTATGTTGTATTAAAATAATATATATACTATTTGTACAACTTTATTTGTATAAGCTTTGGACAATCTTTAATTTGTTATATTCAATTTTTAGTTTATTATATGTTTGTTTATATTACTAAATATATTGTCTTTGATACTTGCTGGTTCATAAAGTCAGAGATATATTACTTTGTTTTGTTTACATGTTTATTTATAGACTTTTGATATACTATGCTTTAACGCAGAGCTGATTTGCCACGTAAATTCTAGTAAACACGCTTCTATGAGTTCTCTCATAATTGTTTTTATATCTTTTCAGTAAAGTTGCTGTATGCTGTTCTTGTAGTTCAATTCAAAACATATTAAGTCGTATTGTTCTTATTATATAGTAAGACAATTATTGTACTGCCATGTTACATTACACATTGAAACTGTTATGTAATATAATTTGTATGTGGCATGATTTTGAAAAGTTATATTTAAGCAAAATAAATCTTTACTTGTCTTACAAGTGTTTTCATCCACGAATAACTAGCATTTAACATCTCCGTTAAGTGCATACACGTACTGACATTGAACATCACACAACATGTACTAAATGATATTTAGCATCATGTGACGTGTACGTATTTAACATAAGCATCACACAACGTGTACTTGATGACATTGAGCATCACGCTACGTGTGCGTAATTTAAAATTAAGCATCACACAACTTGTACATACCGGTGATATCACTGAGCATCACGCGTTGTGTCTGTAAAGAAATTGAGTGTCTTGCCACATATACATTATAAAATTAAGTATCATGCAATGGCGAAGTGTAGATAATGCCATTAAGCATCACGCAACATGTACGTAATGACATTGGGTATCATGCGACGTGTACGTCATGACATTGAGTGTCATGCGATATATGTTATAAAATTGATATCATGCGATGGCGAAGTGTAGATAATGATATTGAGCATCAAACAGCACGTACATAATGACATTGAGCATCATGTGATGTGTATGTTATGACGTTTGGCATCACGTGACGTGACAGTAATGACATTCAGCATCACGGGACGTGATGACATTGAGCATCACACAACATGTACATACTAGAATTGAGCATCACGTGACTGGTAAGTTACGACAATAAGAATAACATAACGTTTACGTAGTGACATTGGTTAATGACATTAAGCATCACACAACGTTAACATAATGACATTGAGCATCATGTGATGTTTACGTAATGACATTGAGCATCACACAACGTGTACGTTATGGCATTGAGTATCATGTGACGTGTATGTAATGACATTGAAAATCACGTGACGTGACCGTTATGGCATTGAGCATCACACAACGTGTACATAATAACATTGAGAATCACGTGACGTGACCGTAATGGCATTGAGCATCACACAACGTGTACATAATGACATTGAGAATCACACAACATTTACGTTTTTTGATTGAGCATAACGTGACGTGACCGTCATGATATTGAGCACCGCACAACGTGTACTTGATGACATTGAGTATCACACGACGTGTACGAAATGATATCGAATATCACACGACGTGTACTGGATGACATTGAGTATCACATGACGTGTACGTATTGGCATTGAATATCACACGACGTGTACTTGATGACATTGAGCATCACACGACGTGTACGTATTGGCATTGAGTATCACACGACGTGTACGTATTGGCATCAAGCATCACACGACGTGTACGTATTGATAATTAGCATCACACGATATGTACTTATTGACATTGAGCATCAAGCGATGTGTACGAAATGATATTTAGCATCACACGACATGTACGTAATGATATTAAGCATCACACGACATGTACTTATTGACATTGAGCATCAAGCGATGTGTACGTAAGGATATTTAGCATCACACGACATGTTCTTTATGCCATCGAGCATCACACGACGTGTACGTAATGATAATCAGCATCACAAGACGTGTACTTAATGAAATTGAGCATCAAGCGACGTGTACGTAAAACAATTTAGCTTCACACAACATGTAATTAATGACATTGAGCATCAAGCGGCGTGTACGTTATGAAAATAAGCATCACACAACGTGTACGTAATGATATTTAGCATGAAGTAACGTGTAGGTAATAAAACATAAGCTTCGCACAACATGTAATTGATGGCATTGAGCATCAAGCGACATTAAGCATAAAGCGATGTGTACATAATGATATTTAGCATCACACGACATGTACTTAATGAAAATTAGCATCATACGACATGCACTTAATGACATTGAGCATCAAGCGACGTGTACGTAATGAAAATTAGCATCGCAAAACATGTACTTAATGACATTGAGCACTTAATGACAGTGAGCACCAAACAACGTGAGTGTATTGAAAATTAGCATCTCACGATGTGTACGTAATGAAAATTAGCATCACACGACGTGTATTTTATGACATTGAGCATCACGCGACGTGTACGTAATGAAAATAAGCATCACACGACGTGTACTTAATAAATTTGAGCATCATGAGATGTGTTCATAATGACATTGAGCATCACCCGAAGTGTAGTTAATGACATTGAATATCACAGGATGTGAACATTATGGCATTTAGTATGATGCTACGTGAACGTTATGACATTGAACAGTATACGACGTGTATGCCATGACATTGAGCATCTTACGACGTGTATATTATGACACTGAGCATCATACTTTTCTTTTAGTTCTGCGGGGGATATCAATTCAACGAAACTGCTTGTTAATAATATACAGTTAGACAATAACTGTACTGCCATGTTAAATTAAATATTACTTCTGTTTTGTAATATACAGGTTATCTTTATGTGGAATAATTTTGAAAAGGTATAGTTTAGCAATATAAATTGTACATATCTTTAGTTGTGTTATTCAATTTATAATTAATGTTTAACTACACAAAAATAGCATTCAACATCTCGTCCGTTACCTTCGTGTACATAATGACATTGAGCATCACGCTATGTTTACGTAATGACATTGACAATCACATGACGTATACGTAATTACATTAAGCATCACCTGACGTGTACGTCATTACATTTAGCATTACGCAACTTGTATGTACTAACATTGAGCATCACGCGACTTGTATGTAATGGCATTAACCATCACGCGATGTGTTCTTAATAACATTGAGCATTACACGATGTGAACATAATGGCATTGAATATCACGCAAGGAGTTCGTTATGACATTGAGCATCACATGACGTGTCCCGAATGACAGTGAGCATCATACAACGTGTATGTAATGACTTTGAGCATCATACGACGTGTACGTTATGACATCTCACGACGTGTGTGCAATGGAAAATTGAGCATTACGTGTACAAAGTTATTTAGAATCACACGACGTGTACTAATGACAGTGAGCATCATGCGACTCGTACGTAATAAAAATGAGCGTCATGTGACTTGTACAAAACGGTATTAAGCGCCACACAACATGTACATAATGCCATGGAGCATCGCAAGACGAGTACGCAATGGCATTAAGCATCAAAAGACGCGTGCATAACGAACTTGAGCACCCCATGACGTGTACGTTATTAACATTAGAATCACACCACTTAGCAACCAACTTTCACGGTGCGATTGGCTTCGTCTCTCCATGCTGTAGGTCTTCAGCACGACTCGCTGCTCTATACATCGATTGGAAGAAGATAAGGCACGCCGCTGACAGTATTGTATTGATTTGAATAATTTTTGTCAAGTAACTATATAATAAGGAGATACATGTATACATTTTTATCAATATTTGTTCTAATATTTGGTCATTGCATCTGAAATACCGGCAGTATGTTATTTATCAAATAAGTACACATAAAAGTGCTTTTAATGCCCCCCCCCNCCCCCCCCCACAGTGTGTGAGGCATTTAGTATTGCACTCTTCAGTACGTCACGATGCTTGTATTTTCTAACATCCCTTTAAGTACAAGGTGGATTCCTCTAAAATGTTCACAGGTGAATAACCTTCATGTATAAATGTATAGATGCTTGTAAAGAAAGGAATTTTGGCAGAATAATGGCCATTTATTTTCACTATAGAATATGTAGTCCCAACATCTTGTGTTTTCAACTCGTCTTTAATTATTGGTTGATCTTGCATAAACTTTCACCGTAGAATTACCATAATGTGAAGATGATCGTGAAGAAATAAACTGTGGTTGCTTGAGTTTTGGCAGACCATTTGTCTGTTTTTGTTCCCCCACCATGGAATATATAGTCCTACAATTTTGTGTTTTCACCTGCTCTTTAACTGCTGGTAGAATCTCGATCATTTGTTCACTGTTGATAAACTTCCTTAACAGCTCTCAAACTTGCAATGACCTTAATGTAGATGACCGTTAAATAAGAAAAGAGTTTTAGCTATTACCAGTATTGGCAGCATTATATCCATTTTTCTGTTTGTCCATTAGTAACTATATAGTGGATTTGTCTGTATCCAAATACCCCGGTATGTTTCTTGGGGGCGTCAGTTAATGGCGGAAGTGATGAGCACGATGAGACCGAGTATCGCACGCAAGAACCTGCTATAATGTCGATGTCACACATGTTTTGTATTAATCCAGTCCTGAACAGCAAAATTGTGTTCAGCATCGATTAATTTTCAAAAATTCGCATGATGAGCCAGAGTGTCGCGCCTAAGACCCAGATTCATAGTCAGGTAACAATTCGTGGATGGATTTTTCAAATAATTTGACACATGTAAAGGGCAGTGAAATCTTAGAAACCAACCAGTAACACATGCTCATCTGCGTACCCTTGTCCAGCATTGGATGGTTTTTAAACACATAGACAGAAGAGACGGACAGTTACCTACGTAAAAAACGCTATTCAAGGTCAAAATGTCGTCTTAAGCATAATTAGGATTTTAAAATAACTCGGCAGAAGTCAGATGCCTCCTGAGATTGAGTAGGGCATGCACATATCAACTCCGTTGGTCGAATGCAAGGTTAAGGTAACCATTCAAGGCAAAAGATCAAATGAACACAATCAATCGAGACTACGTCCAATCTTTACACACAAACAAACCATTACAGGGTGCAGGATCAACGAGGTTTACACACGGACTGGACAGAATATTAACACCATATTTTTGCAAATGTCTAAAGTTATTTAAATACATTTGCAAACTTCTTAAGTGCATAAAAGACAGGTTTGTTTTTGCAGTTTGTGCCGATATCTTAAGATTTACGAATAAATCCTTGAAAACGTCTGAAATCGGTAACACAATATCACGATGCGTGAAGCATAAAAGTGTACATGAATGCTGTACACATCGATTTTTGTTCAAGAACAAAGTTTTATTAAATAGAGGAATTCTAATGTATTTCACATTGTCACAATCAGCTTAAAAACTGTTTTGTATGCACTGATTGAAATTCTTAAAAAAAAAATGTTTTAAAAAGTTATTTGAATAAAAACAACAAAAAACGTTTAAATGTGAACCCAGCAAAGTGACGTGATCCTGCACCCTGATTATGGACTTGGTTATCATGTTGACAAGTACACTTTTGTTAAGATTTTCTTTTCCCGCTGTGTAATTGCAGACAAAAAATACACCCTCATTGTTTTTTTTTTTTTTTTTTTTTTTTTGGGGGGGGGGGGGATTGTCTTCTGCAGTTCGCACAATTGGTAACATAATACACGTACACCGAAGAATCAGTTTCAGAATAAAGTCCGTTACTGCAATTAACCTAACTTTGCATCCAGATTCTGCATTCGCAAACAAAAAAGCTCCGATGGCATGGTATTAGCATTAATGCGCACAAACATTATCACGTGACCAATTGTACATGTGTCATGGGGACAAAGTACTCGTCGCTGTATACACCTTCCAAGAGGACTGCGTGTAACTCGGGTGCTAATGCCATAGTGAAAACACGTTGCCATGGATGGAACGCGCGCTGAAAGCTGATGATGTCAAACTATTACAATCCACGAATGTGTGTCGCACAACGAGTGTGTAAACACCGTGAAGGCGGGTAAAACTGGATTGAACTGGATTTATTGATGAGCATTTCAGAAGGGGAAATGTTCATGCTTTTGAGAAAAGATACCCACGAACGATATTTTTTTTTAAATACTTTATTTCTTCTAAAATTGAAAACAATTATAATTGCTGATTGGGAAAACCCGTTTTTGGGGATCGGGTCCGTTTGGTTTGTGATCGGGTCCGTTTTACGGCCTTTTTTAAATAGCAGGGAAACCCCTTAAAGTCCTATCATTTTATGATCTTTTTTGACGGTTTTGGGGTCGAATATTGGTCACATTGCACTAAAATAGTATACTTTTTGCCCATATTGCAGATAAAAAGCCACCCCCACCCACTCATCTCGCAAATATTTTTTGCTGTTGCAGAATTGTGTTGGTACCTCTGATAAATCATTAGCATATATTTAATTTAATGCACATTTTATTAAAATAAAGCAATTTTAAGTTTTCAATGTGAAGTGCATGGTAATAAAAAACATCCAGCAAAATCGCCCTACCAGTACTTTCAGTACTTTATTTTATGAACATGGTCAAGTACCAGTCTTACTATGCAGTTAATGTTATCTTCTTATGTATAATAAAATAATTTCAAATGTATCTTCTTTGTTTAAGTTTTCAATATTCTTGTTTTTTATTTGAAAATGTATATTTTTACCACTGCTCAGGGACATACCAAACTCCTGATCATTTGCATATGATATATTGAAAATTTATTTGAGCGCAATTTTTTTACAACTTTACGGTTATAACAGTAAGTCTACCTTTAGTCTGGATTACCTGCCCCTTTGTAGACATTCTATATTCTATTTGTTTACAATAGAAGCTGGGAACCAGACTAGTCTACCTTATCAGAAATTGTTCCGAATATGTGACTTGGTCAGACAAACCTGTATTCGTAAACGCGAGAGCGATCGGTTCAACAATGATTTGTTTGGTAAGCTCTATGATTTTGTTCTGTACAAGTTTATTGCTATAAAACTATGAAATGAAAAGAAAAACAATGGACATAAATATATTATTATGTATCTCCTTTACAGAAAACCTAACTTAGTTCGTGCTTGTATTTTACTTCAACGCGAACATATACTTCGTCCTGTTTTCCAGATTTATTGTGCATATTTAGTGTTAAACGTCATGATCATGTTTGACGACTTGCGATTTCAGGTGATTCTCGTGCTCGGCTTAGCTTACCAAAGTAAGAAAGAACCCGCTTGGAATATAGTTTGGAGAGGTGGTCGTTTTTGGTGAAGGGTTGTTTGACGAACTTATACGACCTTTGTACTGTTTCAAGTACCTGAATAACGTTTAAATAATTAAATGCATGTTTTTGTCGCCGCTATCGCAGTTCTAATTTCTGTTCATACGATCAAAAATGTTTTACCAACATATAACATGCATACATATTTGTTCAACGTTGAAATGTATACTCTTGCTCTATTTTTGGTCGTGACAAAATATTTCGATGCCAGAAGAATTGATGGAATCTCCAAGAAGGCCGTTATAGCCCTTTATTTCCATTTCTGTAAGCCCTGGCCCAAGGTAACTCTCATTCCCATGGCAACGCTACCCAGGCGAGGCTGGTTGGAGGATCCAGCAACGCCACGGGTCTTCTGGAGATCTACCATAAAGGGGAGTGGTTGCACATGTACGCGTCGTCGGCGTCCTACTTCACACAGAGTGACGCCAAGGTTGTCTGCAACATGCTCGGATTCGGAAACAGGTCGATTTATAACCGTGATATAATTAGATGCAATTGTAAAGAAACATTAACATCAAAATTCGAAAATAACGGAGTAAACGTTTTGGGCATATATTTAGGAATCCTTCCCCTAAGCGCGCGGAGGTGTTTGGATAAATTGGTATTATATTGCTAATGTCGGTCGATCTGTTTGTTCATAGTCCGCTGTCGTTTCCACTTTCCAAGCCCCAACAGTTCTTATCCGATCTTCGCCAAGCTTTATGCATCTGTTCATGAATATAATAAGGCCAGGTTCGATAATCGGCCAACCCGCAACAGGAACGGCGAACTAATCAGCTCTATCGTCTCAGAACGTTTACGACATTTGAATTATCTTAAAATTGACTTTTTTGCCGTTTCTGTTCTTCAAGTTAAACAGTTTTTATCCGATCTTAACAAACCTTGCGACCAATGTTTGATGACCGGCCACACTGTCGCAGAAACTGCATAGTTATTGCACATGCATGCTTTGACGGTCTATTCACACACGGCGCCTGTTTCAGTTTAGCTGCCTACGCGTTCAGCCCTGGTGTAGGTAACAAACTGTTCGGGTCGCTTCATAGTCAAGCGTGGGTAAACATACAACTCAACTGCCAGGGAATAGAAACGGATGTGACGCAGTGCCGTGGCTGGTCGAACTCGTTTTCACTGTCCGCTAGTTACCAGGGATACGACGTGGCTTTATCATGTGAACGTAAGTTCTCGTCAAGTATTTTTTGGATTTTGCAGATTTACAATTAATGTATGTAACACGTTGAAGTGTATCGTATAACAATAACGCACATAATACATATCAAGCATATAGTGAAATTTACAAATAGACCTACTAATGGGTGTAATTGTCGCATACCAAAGAACAATATCTAAAACTAAAACGAACGGTTGAAAATTTACTTATTTTAAAGAGCTTCTGTTTAATTTACGAATCATCTCTCTACCATGGCAACCATTATGGAAGTGGTCTTGTTCATTATTTGCCTATGGTAGAGAAATTAATGGCCATGTCAACGTCACTATCACAGGTACACAACTGCGACTACAGGACGGAGACACGTCACATTCCGGCCGTGTTGAGATATTCATAAAGGTACCGGTGCTCCATTGACTCGTATTTCGAAAAGAAATAAATCTTAATATATTTATTACGACAGATATTAGTAGCTTTTTATTGTTATTGACACAATTGCGGTTCGTCCATCCGAACTTGTCCGGACTGTAAGATCATAAGTCATGATGCAATTTGAAACTTATTATTGATGTTTACCATATAGAGACGGCGTGTGACGTGTTAAGACCCGTTTCCATAGCTCAAAGGTCAGTGAGACCGTGACTTCATCCGTCATAACGCATTGTAAAAAATATTCACCACAAATTTTCATCGTGTGGAGCTGACATGGCGCGCCCAAGACCTATGTTCTTAGCTCAACGGTCAACGTTACAATTAGATGAAAAGCATGAAATATGAACATGATGCATCTTGTCCTGACTGTAACTTCGTAATTCAACAGGCTGTTTTACAATAAAAATGCACCATGTGGAGACTGCGTGTCTCTCACAAGATCTCAAAATTCAGGATCACGGTTACAAAAAGTCAATGCTCAAATATGGGCATCGTACCGCTTGTGCAGACTGCTTCTTCATCATTCATAGGGCAATTTGAAATAATTGACCATAAATGTTGGTATCATTCAACCGGCAGTTTTAACTAGACCCAGCATGCCTTACATGTTCATCTAGTCAAGGGCCCATTGTATTTATTTTTTTAATTACTATATGAATGACATTCTACACAATGGATTTGACATGTTGAAGTTAAGCATTAAGTTATTCTAAACAACCACCAATTAATGTTGCAGATTTGTGGTTTACCTTATTATTGAAGTTTATCGAACCAGGAAGAAAGCATGCTTGGATATTTTGAAATAAGTGCGTAGATATTAGCTCGTAATTTAAACAGTATTAATATATTTGTAGAGTTCTAAAGCAGTTTATGCTCTTCGCCAATATGTTCTTCTATGTCAACAACAGGGGGACTGGCATTCTATTTGCGATTCTGGTTTCGATGATACCGAAGCACAAGTTGTCTGTGACATGTTGGGGTTACACAGCACGTAAGTGACAAATGAACCTCTAGGTATACTGACTGTACATAGCTGTATACTGTAAATGTATCATGTGAAATATTGATTGAATGAATTGAATGCTGCAAATAACATGTCAAAACAAACTACCAGCCAAATATGAATAGATGATTTGAAGATAATTTCTCCGGTAGAAGAAACCCACAAAATATCCCATCATGTAACCTATTTGTGTATAATATTCCGAGGTTTTATTACAGGGGTATTGCAAAGGCTTTCAGGGGATCTCATTTTGGTCAAGGTTCAGGCGAGATCTTGATTGGCTCTCTTAATTGCCAAGGCAACGAGGCGGATATCATGGAATGCTCCCCCGCCTTTGGGTCCAACTGTAATCATCGCAACGACGCTGGCGTCAATTGTGATTGTAAGTTTGAAATCGAGTTTTAACTGGAGAACCGACGGTATGAGTTTTTAATATTAATATAAAGTAGCAAGAAAGAATGTTACATATCAGCAGAAACCTCAACGTTTAAAATATTCATAAAATGCAGTCACTTTAAATCAAGTGAAAGCGCAAACCTGATACCCAAACCATTTAGTGACGCTATCGGTTGTAAGCAAGATCAACTGTAGCCAGTTTTTTTGCTGCATACATCAAATACCTTTAACAAAGACCTTATTAATTGCTATTGCACGTTATGTGAGCAAAATATCCTTCAAAGCAACACCGGTACGCCTTGTGGACGGCCCTTCTAACACTTCCGGAAGAGTTGAGGTAATGCACGGTGGAACATGGGGCACTATATGCGGCGACTCGAACTTCGACTCCAAGGCCGTACAGGTTATATGCCGGATGATTGGCGTCAATAATCCGTAAGTATGGACATCTTGTATCTGGTTTGAGGGTTGCTAAAACTACATGTATATAGTGATTAACATTTTAATTCATTAAACAAAGTCGTTAATGGAACTTACAGAAAAAAGCATGTTTTTGTGTATAATATATTCGGCAAGCTAAGAGCTAAACTATCTTCCTGACTAAATACAATTTGAAAACCAATTAGACGTTTAACATTTAAATTTAAGATCATTTCAGCTAAAGAATAACATAAACATTTAAATGGTGATGGTCATCCACTCTATGAGTTACACAACAATTCTAGGAATGCATCTCATCAACAATGATTTCTTTATGTTTCATATAAATCAGTAAACTAGTATTTATTTTGTTGTGAAAACACAGACATTTGTATAGCAATATTGATATAATAAATTACACGCATTCATAATTACACAAACAAACACCAACATACTGATCCAAAATGGATGTTTAAAACATGGTTAAATTCCGTATTTGGCGTGAAGCAAATTTGTATTTTTAACTTAAAAATCTTAATCGAAAGAATTTAAGATTAGAAGTTTTTTTAACCAAGACATATTTATTTGATAGAATTGGTTCAATACAATTAACAAGCGCGAATTCTGTAAGAAATATTATTTAAATCCCATTATCTGTGGTAAGCCGAATATAAAGGTACAGCTAGTAGTATAGTAAAGATTGATATATTGTTTATGTTTTCAATTATAACATCAGACAACCAGCTTCAGTACCCTTACGTTGACGGATGGTGCTTTTCATCAATATTTATTTCAACACACGTATGCATCAATGCGTCTGTAGCTATACGTATTTCGTCAACTCTCGTTTACTTCATGTACGATTGATCGTCGTATTTAATGACAGTTCGGGGTTAACATGGACCTATTCCGTTGATGAAGGCTGTCCCATTTTTAATATTCAATAATTATGAAAGCGATATGTCATTCTAACGTTAACCACGCAAATTAAGTTATAACAGGAAGTTTGAGCGTCGTTTGAAGCAACAGAAGAATTACACTAATTACATCTGTATTTTTTTTCGTTTATTTTCTTAATGACTTCAAAAATGTCGGTGATGTATATTACGGTACGCAGTACATTGTCTTTGCTTCCCTGAACCCGATTTAGTCATGCCTTTGGCTACGGATATGCCTACTACGGCGAGGGTCAAGGTTACATCGTCATTAACCAGCTGCGCTGTGACGGCACCGAGTCCGACATCTCCACGTGCCATTCCTCCGAGTGGACGCCTCCCGGGCCTAGCGCCTCCTTCGGATGCTCGCACTCGCAGGATGCGGGAGTCAACTGTGACGGCCGTACGTACCTTCACCCACTACTTTCAACAGTTGCAAGCTTCGTGTAAGATTTAAAAGGAAAACTTAGTGTTAGACTTAAAACGAGAACTAATAAAACTTCAATTGCATATCTAAGGAGGTTCGTATTGGTCGATATATTTTAAGTTTGTGATCTAGATTAAATTTTCGTAGTCGTGAGACCGTTATTCACCAACATATTCCTACACTTTAAATTAAAAAATAGACTCATACACAAGAATATAGGGAATATTATGTTAGTGTCTTTGCGTACTTGAATTTATCCGATGAGTTGTAGAAAGGTTACACGGCGACGCTTTCCGAGCGGTTTATGTTTTTCTGAGACGTGTCGGATAAATTCAAGCACACAAAGACACTAACATGATATTCTTTTCATCCTACAATATTAAAAACAAATGTTTTGTGAGGCAATCCAAATATTTGTATTTTTATGTTAAAAGCAATCACCCAAACTGATTAAAGTATCTGAATCTGAACTTGCGTAATAATATATGTTGTGATCTTTTCTGGTTACGCCACGCGAAACAATCCTCAACAGTTCAAAAAAAAAACAGTGTGACAAGATAAACTATCGTTATATGCCTCGATTCAAATTTAATCAGCATTCCAAATGTTACATACTCAAGAAGAACGAAGGTTTCGTCAAACTTAAATTCTCGGTTCACCAAAGCAAAAGACCACAAAACAAAGATGGCTTTCATTTTCAACTTAGAAAAAGTGTTCCACTGCGTCAAGCATGATTCAACGTAAACCGCCGATATTGTAAATTTTAGTTGATAAACAACTTTTCTCTTGACACAAACTGGCATATAAAAGGCAAACCTCTACTGGCTCTTGCTCCACTCACAAAAGTTTGTGTATGGCTTAAAATCGACATGTTCATTTTTGTCGCGGTAAACACGATATATGTGTTAATCGCCATCCTCCTTTTCCGTTTTTAGCTTGGTTGTTTTCGAAGAAAACCCAATGTATTGTCATAGCCCTTGTCTTCCGCGTCGTGGTCGTCGTTTTCGAAAACTTTAACATTGGCCATAACTTTTGCAATATTGAAGATAGCAACTTGATATTTGGCATGTATGTGTATCTCATGGAGGTGCACATTTTGAGTGGTCAAAGGTCAAGGTCAAAGTCAACCTTCAAGGTCAAAGGTCAAACAAACTTTTTTTTTGGGGGGGGGGGTTTCATGTGCATCTCATCGACCTGCACATTTTGAGTGGTGAAAAGGTCAAGGTCAATGATTACCTTCAAGGTCAAAGGTCAAAAAAACAAAATCCAAGCACCAACAGCCAAGCGTTGGCATCCGCTATGCGGTGCTCTTGTTAAACAGTTGGTGTGAGAAGGCATTTCTTTGTGGATATACATTCTTTCAAACAAACAAAGGGAACGACATATTCATCAAAGAAACTTCCATTTAAATTATTCGTCAATTTCCGTCGAAAAGTAAAAAAACAATGCACCACAATTATAAGATGAAACCCTCTTGTAAGTAACTGACACAGTTCACAATCCGTCCATTGTTCAACAAAAACTTACAAATTTAAAACATCGCTTTTATTCGAGTACACTCAACATTATTAAAGAAATTCACAATGCAATCTCACCTGTTTCATTCGAGCCATATATCCCAACGCTTTTAGTCAAAATTCATTAGAAAAATCCATCCTTAACACACCAATACGTTATATTTAAATGCAACTGCGTTTCAAAATGCCCAGACACTCGCGTCCTTGAACTGAATGAATGATGCAATCCAGTAACGTAATGTCAAGCGCGTGCAGTTTGGCGATTATTTTTTTTTTGCATTCAGTTACACGTTCAATAAAAACGTTGTATTGGATAAATAACTTACGACTATTTTTCGTATACGGTACATTTATTTTAAATGTAATCATTTAATGCATGTATATATTGAAATGTAAGAATAAATGAATATGATTGTTGATATATTTTGCATTTGGCCTTTAACCGGAAGTGAAAGGCCAACGAAGTAGCCCGCTATGTACATGCAGTAGCAGTGTAAAGGCTGGAAGGCAATTACATCCCAAATGTACACGGCACCCTGAGTTTCCTTTTTTTCACTCATCCTATGCGGCTCCAAACAGAAACCCTAATTCGGTTGTCCGATGGAGTGTCGGAGCAGTCCGGTCGCTTGGAGGTTCTCCATAACGGCCACTGGGGCACGGTCAGCAGCTACGGCTTCGACAACCACGAACTCGCGGTCGTCTGCAGGATGCTCGGATACGAATATTCGTGAGTTCCTTTCCTGCTATTTGTAAGTTTTGATTAGCATAGGTTATGCATTTGTGCGTAAAGTTTCATCCCATATTAGTCTGTGCTGTCCGTACAGGGTAAACAGTGACGACCTTTGCCGTTTTATGATTTTTCTTGTTTAATGGAAGTCTCTTCTGAACAAAAATCCAGTTTAGGTGAAAAGTGTCGTCCCTATTTAACTTGTGAGGACTTCTCAGGCTAATTTAGGACTTCACTTTACGCACATGTCTGGTTTTCCAGAGCGAGGCTTAAATATTGAATTTTTGAAAACAAATAATCGAAGAGTCATGACATGAGCATTATGAATTTTGTAGTAGATGCATGTGTGCGTATGAAAGCCCACATATATTTCCTCAGGGCCAATTCGTTTTTCATGCCTAACGGCTACTACGGTCAGGGAATCGGGGAGGTGCTGGTTCGAGACCTTGCCTGTCATGGCATGGAGTCCGACATCGGGCTGTGTGGGGGCAACTGGTGGCCCAAGACAAACCCCGGGGACCACAACCAGGACGTCGGCGTGAACTGCGATGGGGGTAAGCAGCACAAACTATGTTCACACTATACAATGTGTTATGCCAAGTGTACCTTTCAAAACCTGTTTACGCCGTTGTGAAAAAAAAAACTTACATGTTTATAATAATGCCAATGCAACATTCGTAGTTTTGCATATTTTTGTGTTTAAATGTAAAATTTAAACGATATTTTAGTAGATCTATTTCCGAAGCGATATATGACTTCATTGATTGTAATATTATTAAGTAGAAACATCCCCAATGTTCTGATGTATGTTTTTATTCAACACATGGAATACAGGCGGTGTTGTTTTGATACCCAGTTATTCCCATCCGTCTTGGCGGAGATGGCAACGCTACGGCTGGGGTCGGTCGTGTGGAGATCCTACACAACAATCAGTACGGTACCGTGTGCTCCAGTAACTTCGACCGCCTCGACTTGATTGTCGTCTGCCGTATGCTCGGATACAACAGAATTCCGTAAAAATTTGCGCCTGTTTTTCAGGGAAAATAACCTACCAATTCTGCATAGCAAATTGCTAAAGAAGTTATTCAAAGATATATTTCACTGCTAATTTGGTGCATTTTCAAAAATAATTAAAAGAACATCGACTTGTAAATGACCGCCAGTACGTTGTTGTTTAGCTTTTCCGTTATGGCTTAATAGGCCAGAACATTGTTTGCGACATTGAATAGAATTGCAAGCAGAGCACTGTGTCACTGGGCTTGAAATTGTGTGACATAGTGCATCAAATATATTCAAGTTAAAAGTAGACAACATCGCATCGTAGAAGTATTTATGAAATAAAAGCAGTAAAATTAAAATGTGGCAGAACCTATTTACGTTTCTAACAGATGACATGATGAACATGTTTTAATCTTGGATTTATAATGGTTTTGTGCTATTTTTATTAAACGAGTCCTGAGGACTTTTGTTAGTAAGCAAGCCTTTGGTTAGAATGTAATACAAATATGTTGATGATGTAATAGTTTTCTGAAAAGTTAACAAAGCAATGCTAACAAAACTTTATTTATCAAAAACTATCAAATAGCCGAGTGTACGACTCTTGGAAAAAGACACGTGTCGTAACGAAAGTTGTCCATAAATCCACGATGCGTTTAAACTTTAAAGCTTTTGTAAAACATGCTTTTCTATTATGTAATAATGTTGTGTGAAGATTTGCAATAAGGTATTTACCTTGAAGAATAAATTATCAAACAAAAAAGAAACATTATCATCCGAGTGAAAGTCATGTGATGATAATATTGTGATACGATTGTCAGCTCATATATCGTGCATGGCGCCATCCCCTGTTCTAAGCGCTACCTTCTTGGCATTGGCATGAGTTATTTAATTTGGTGGAAATATGCTCTTCACACAGACGAGCTTACTACGCTGAATCGCACTACATTGTCAGATTTTTAAACTAATGCGCAATATGATGAGCAAATATATATTAACAACCCTAAATATAATTATTTTTTTTTATAACTTTCGATGCTTAGCCCCACCGCAGAAGTATCATTGGCTCGTTGATTAATGTATCTCCAAAAAAGAGGTGGCGCCAGTGATTAACGGCCGTGCTGACGTCCAATCATACCGGTTATTGTTGTATTGTTGTTTAGGACAAGCGCCTACTGGTACCACGGCCCAACGTACGCCCAGGGCCTGGGGGAGATAGCGGTGACCAACCTCGCGTGCAATGGCATCGAATACAGCATTGGTCAGTGCAGTGGCCAATGGCCGGCCACCAGGAGCTGTAGCCATGACAACGATGTGTTCGTCAACTGTCTCGGTGGTTAGTATGAATACAGTTGTGTTTTAAACTACCGTGAACATGTTAATTTGTTAGAATGTCTTTATTTCGAGTTTGGACGATGAACGCGGTACAATCCCTTAAAACTGTCAAAACGTATATCACCTCTTAACGTGTACCGGAATAAAGAGAATACTTTGTTAGTATTAATGTGTAATTGAATTTATCAGACGAGTTGGAGAAAGGTTTACACGACGAGGCCTGTGGAGCAATGCAACCCTTTCTTGTATGATAAAACATCTTTGCCTATAACAATATTAGCGTTTAATTGTTAAAAGCAAAAGCCAAAAGAGATTAAATAATTAAATCAAGCGGACCATACCTAGTAATATAAAATTTATTTGTGATCTTTCCCGGCTACGCCACGCGAAATAATCTTCAACAGTTCAGTGCAAAATCAAAAAGTAACAAAACAAAATATCGCATATAATTACACACTCAAGTAGAACACAGAAGGTTTGATTAAACGTACATTATTGTTTCACCAAACGTCAATCATGATGAAGCATTTATCCTCTCCGATATTGTTAATTTAGTCTATAAAGATTTTTTCTTCAATTTCAACTTTTGAATGGCTCTACTCACCAAAGTTTTTGTATTGGTTATAATACCCATGTTATTTTCGTCTAATTGTGTAAGCTTATATGATGAGTTGCACATCTGCACGCGGCATACACGATATATTTGTTCATCACCATCATTTTCCATTTAAAACAGTTGATATAAGCAGGCTAGTCATTGTGCAAAGATATTTTTCAATCAACTAACATAGGAACGACCTATTCATCAAGGAAATTACGCTTTAAATGTTACGTCTATTTCCGTCGGAAAGTGAAAAACAATGCACAGCTATGATAAGATTTAACACATTTTTAAGACACTGTTCTCAATCCAAAAAGTATGCAAGAAAATCGCTTAATTTAAAACATTGACGTAATTTGAGCACTTTATGCATTAATAAGGAAATCTACAATGAAATCTCACCGGTTTCATTTTTTATTTTATTTATCCATCCTAAATACAAAAATATCTTCATATTTTAATACAACTTATTAATTTAAAATGCCCAAAACACTCCTTGAACTGAATGAATGATGCAATCCGTAATCGTTATGCCAGCAGGCAAGCGCGTGCAGGTTGGCGATTTGTTTTGCGTTCAGTTAAAAATCAAGAGAAACGCTATTTAGGATTAATAACTGACGGTTATTATTCGTATTCGGTATATTGATTTTAAATGAAATCATTTATATATTTCAATTTAAAAACAAATGAATGAGGATCTTGATACATTTTAACGTGTTATATCGTCGGCAAGTCTTAACATTATTTGACCTTTAACCGGATATGAAAGGCCAAAAAAGTAGCCCGCTATGAACATGAACGTTAAGGCTGGTAGACTTGTAAAACACTTATTTACACGACGTCCAGAGTTTCCTTCTATAAATCATTTAGCTGTAGGATAAAATGTGGCGATGTATCACTATGCATATCATGAAGACCGATGTTGCTACATTTTAGAAAAAAACTCCCTTTAATTTCAATGAAATTTACTTGCAGATCATGTTCATTTTTGTTTAATATTAAAAATGTAGAGTGTTTACTAAAGTCTCTTTTTTACGCCGAATAGTTTCATTATAGTGTCCTTATGTATATGATCGTGTTTGTGACAGCGTCTGAGACGATGCGCCTGATGGGCGGCTCCCACAACTACACGGGTCGGGTGGAGATCTTCCACGCCGGACAATGGGGCACGATATGCGACAGCTCCTTCGACCGTGCCGACGCTGTCGTCATCTGCAGGATACTGGGCTTCCAAAACCCGTAAGTATGACAATGCAGCAGTCTTCCATGAACGTACATGTACTTCATCAAATGTCATGGATGTTCGTGTCCGCTCTGTTACTTTTTAATGCCTGTGAGGATTTGGATTTAACTTCGAATTAATATTCGACATGACCAGACGATTTATCGCACATCCTCCTTAGTCGAAGGTCACGGTCACAATTCCACAAGCATATGCTTGAGGAGAATATAATCCAGCAATCCCTGTTCCGAATAAATAGGGTGCTCATTTCAAGGTCGCGAAAGACGATACATATAAATTTAGATTTATTTAATAATTCCATACATAGCGTGATTTGACGATTCTGAATCACACTTCTAGACGAACATGTCTAAAGATATGTAAATAGTGAGTCTCGTATCCAGTGCTGCATAATAAAGCCAACATTTACTTTGACAAATATTCACATAAAATATTATCCTTCTTGCTTTATGGTACTAGAGTTTCCTCATGTTCATTACCAGTGAGCGTGCAGTGGCCTACACGAGGGCTCATTTCGGTGCGGCGGACAGCCACGTTCCTATGGTAATGACTGACCTTCAATGTAACGGCCTGGAGACGACCCTGGGTCAGTGTAACCCTACGTGGGAGTCGCGCTACTGCACTCACAACCAGGACATAGGCGTGGATTGCTGCCGTAAGGAGAATTACTTTTTTACTACATGTTACATGTACATGTATATTACAAATGTATATGGACTGGTATAGTAAAAAGCGAAAATAAGAATCACGATTTAGCATTGTATAGTTTCTTTCGTCAGAGAACATTCCGTCTATTTAAATAATATGTACTGTGCACATATTTAATAACGTTAAAGTGCATTTCTTGGAAACTCTTCGTGTGCACGAGTCTTCTGTATATTCTTATATACATGTAACCGTATATTTGTGTTCGTGTTTTCCAGCAAACTGCCAGCCCTCCATCGTTGGTTGAAGATTCCGTGTCGTCATTCATTCTGTTGTCTTAAAAAATAAATGTCGTTTTGATAACTTGTTCGTGCAGTTGTTGTTTTCTTCATGTCTTGTGTAACCACATTAATTTCTAACGGCAAACCCAAGTACAATTTGGGAAGTTTTAACATTTTCATTCCTCCACAGAGTGCGAGGCATTAAGCAATAGCCTTGTCCACATGAACGTACAGTGTGCGGGCGTACCTGCCGAAATATTGTTCTGACTATATAAACTTCCGAATTGATCTTGCGTGTATATGTCCCTATCTTTAAATGTACTGCATCACTTACAAATTTCAGGCGTCACTTGACGATATATAGTGTTGTCGCGCGTTTTCTGTTGTTTTTATTACCTGTATTATTTTATGAGATAAAAGTTGAATAGGACGCACAAAAAACGGTCAGTTTCGTTTGGTGGGTTTAACTGTCGTGTTACCTCTAAAAGTGAAGTCAATAGCAACATATTCATTTTTGCGAGTTCGCGTGTGAGTGCTTAGTAGAATTATTTGATGCCTCGCGACAATTGTACTAACGGCGCATGAGTAAAACACGCGATGAAAGTGTCAGCACGTGCGTTACATCATTCAACCGCCATGTTTTGATGCAATACCAGTCACGACTGCTTGCACTTCTTGTTTCTTTCCAATTTAATTTGTAGCACCGGAATAATCTGGAGACAGACTACTATGTTGCTATAACATGATACACGCGACGTTGTTTCAGCCGGCTTTTCTACATTTTATCATTGAACGATTGTTCGTTCCATATTTTAGAAATCTTAGTACGCAATACGTGTTTATGTGTTCATAGGTGTGTTTTCAATCATGTTTATTTTATAAGAAGACAACTCGTGGTGTCTTTGTGCCTTGCTCTGGGTTTGATTAGTTGTTAATGTAAGTTTGTGTGCTCCTGTATGCCTTAACATGCGCAAGGAACATTTGGGACTTTCTTGTTGCCGAGTAATATTGTATGTTTTTGTGACGTAGACAATTATGTAAAACGAGCGTTTGTTTTGCGTCATTGCTAATCTCTGAATGCCGAAGTTCTCTGTGACTGATTTAGTCATTAGTAAGTAGAAAATCTACAGGTAATATATTCTTTCAAATGTCCAATTTTTACTCTCACAATTTGCTAAGAATGTCATTTTGTTTTTTACCATATGCGTTTAGTGTTTTGTAACCAGTACTAAACGGCTTCGGTTGACATGGTTGTGGTTCTACCAAAAAAAAGTCTTAAAATGTAAAAACGTAATAATCAATTCTGGGGTAATGAAGTCACGGTGAGAATCTTTTTGTTTATGATGATAATTGATTTTAGCGTTACCTTAAACTGTGAATGGTATATTGCTTCCATTACGAAATTAGTGATCATATTTAACTGCAATATATTTCGGATAGTTGAATAGTCATCGTAATTTCGGATAATTAATATTTTTCATAAATCCATGGCTAAAAAAATAAATAATCGCTTCTTGACTCATTTTCATTAAATGGGCCATGTAAATGTAAATTTTTGAAAAGGATGGAAGCAATTTTTATTTGAAGAGTTACTATTCAAATGTGTTTAAATTTTGTTTCAAACAGTTGTCCAATGGAACTCACTACCTTCCCTTATACATGAGGCAGCCACAGTAGAAGTTTTCAAAACCCTTACTCCTGAGGCTGTCAATGTCCCCTTTATTGACCTGTAGACACTTACAATGTAAAACAATGTAAATAATTTTAAATTAACACCCAACTGAGCACCTTTGTACAGTTTTTCACCCCTTAACCAATAGGCACCGGCACAAAATCTTCTATTGCGAAGGAGTGCTGTATCGGAAGAAGAAGAAATAATCATAACATAAGTCCTGTATACATGATTGCCAGTGTTTTGATGATTGTGATTATTATGAAGATTGTAATTTATTATCAGAAAACGAGACAGAAGTCCAAGTCAGGACTATGATGACTGCCTGCCGATTTCGAAACGAATTAACAGACTAAATATCCAGTAAGTCAAATGATTTTTCTTTTCTTTAACTTAGAAAGAGCGATGCAATGTAACCGATTTAGTTGTTTATGTTATAAAAACATAAGAAAATAAGATTGTACTGATTATACTGAATGTATACATGTATATAATTAATTAAAAAAAAATCAAGCATTAAAATGATTTACCACTATATAAGTTTGAATTATCTTCAAAAGTTACAATGTTGTATCAAATTGTATCATCTTTAACGTATATTTCAAGAAATCTTGAAATCATTTAAAAGTAAAACTTAATATTCAAGTAAGTTTTAGTTCATCTGAGGTCATTGTAAGCTTTTGTTATTGCCTTTTGTCCGTTGTAGATTGTGCATCATCAACAACTCAACATCAACACAGAATATTTGTTCTTATGATATCTCAGCATAGTTTCAAAATGGTTCATGTCTGACAAACAACTTGTCCTAGTATGGTTTTATTGAAAGAAGGGTTTTGGGAGAGGGTAGGCAGTTCTTTGTATATCATATATGGCTATATTAGTTAACTGTAAGATTACCAGCTCAGAACAGTACATTAAATATAAGTTCCTTCGGTTGTTAGATGATCCTCTAAGGGCCTGTGTCAATTTATCATTAAAACAACCAAATATATAGGTATATTTATTGCTGTAGTGTTCAGATGGCTTTTATTGCACAAATTAAATTGTTTGTTTTTTTCCAACTCTGTTATTTCCAAACAGAGCATGTGGAAGAAACAGTGCAGAAGACCAAGACAGATGTTTGACACCTGAGGTGTGTATATACTGTATAATATGTAGTCCAGGTTGCATATTTTTGCCTTTTATTTCATGCTTTGAATGGAGAATAACCAATAATGAGAACTCATTTCACTGTAGGTCAATTGAAGTTAGAAGGTTTGATTCTCATTCTCATTAAAATCAAATTGGTATGCTCTATTACCGGGAATTTTTGCCAGTCAGCCAGTTTTTGCCATTTATGAGTAGTATGGAAGATTCATTTTTAGCTTGGCTGTTTTCGAAGAAAACCCGAGGTATTGTCATAGCCCTCTCGTCTGCCGTGTCGTCGTCGTCGAGGTAGTGGTAGTCGTCGTCGTCCGAAAACTTTAACATTGGCCATAACTTTTGCATTATTGAAGATAGCAACTTGCTATTTGGCATGCATGTGTATCTCAAGGAGCTGCACATTTTGAGTGGTGAAAGGTCAAGGTCATCCTTCAAGGTCAAAGATAAAAAAAAAAAATCATGTGTATCTCATCGACCTGCACATTTTGAGTGGTGAAAAGGTCAAGGTCAATGATGACCTTCAAGGTCAAAGGTAAAAAAAACAAAATCCAAGCACCCACAGCCGAGCGTTGGCATCCGCTCGACGATGCTCTTGTTTTTTTTAAATGATGGGGTTGATCCTGTATTTCCTCTGTTTCATTTGGTATAATAAAAAAAAAACAGAATTGTTTCACCAAAACATGTTTTTAATAAATTTGTTTTTAAAATTGAAAAATGGATAATACATATTTTTCAGAGATTATTGCCATCAAAAAATGCAAAGATGTCTAGCTTTCTTTATTTACAACAAATTTATGGAATACATGTATATCCTCCATTATGCTATAAAAAAATATTAGGATCAATAAACCACCAATAGATCACATTCAATTATTGCAGTCAGCCAATTAGATCATTGTTTTAAATGGTTTGAAATTTTCAATTAATTTGAATTACAATGTGGAATGAAGAATTTAACGTTTCTGGAGAGGACTATATAAATTACTTTTTCAAAATTCTGGGATCTTGAACAGAAGGGCCATTGTTAGATCTTCATTTGATGTTATACATTTCACCTTTAGTTTGAGTCTTGTATGCAAAAGCGGAGGGGGCGTATTCGGCCTGCAGCTCATTTGGCCTTGGCTATTTTTCTCGTTAACCATTAACCACAAGATTGTTTTACCAAGGCTGAATAAGTATGAGGCTAATAAGCCTGCAAAATGAAAAAAGTATTTGAAAGATAAACATTTTCAAATAGAAGCATTATACCTTTTGATCAATGCACACTGTGAACTTTAGGACCACCCTTTGTCTCTTGTGCACCGTTGGTCGTGCTTCATCATGCAAACACCATCTCCTAAACTGCCGGGCAGATTTTAAAGAGGCTTCACAGGAATAATCCTTGGATGACCCTCTTCAATTAAGTCATTTTGGTCCGCTGTATTTGTAGGTCACCAGAGATAAAAATTGAATTTAAAGAAACACAAAAAACAATTTGCTTTGATACTGCAAGGTCAGGGATTTAATATTGTATGTGTAATATAATATAGTGGTCCTGTAGTTTTTTAAATCATGCTCCTGGGGTCAAAACTGGCTAGCCCCAGGGGTCACATTATTAACATAGACATTCATAGTAGTTAACTTAAAAAATCTCAGAAACCACAAATCCCAGAGCGTTGGTATTTGGTATGTTACATTGTATAGTTGTCCTCTAAAAAGTTTGTTCAAATAATGCCCCTGGGACCTAAAGTGGCCACACCTTAGCCGGGTCACATGCTCAAATCATGCATCTGGGGTCAAAACTGGTCTCACCCCAATGGGCTCATGATTAGTGAAGACTTGTATAGTAAATTACTTTTATATCTCCTCTGAAACCTCAAGGGTAAGATGTTAAATATTTGGTGTGTAATAATTAAATGTGATTCTATACAAAGTTTTTTTTTATAGATTTATGTTGGAAAATAACTTTAAAAATCTTCTCTGAAACAACTATGCAAAGAGGTTTATTCTTGGGCATTTAACATCATTTAGTGGTCCTCTTCTTTTTTTTTCAAATCATGCCCCTCTGGTTGAAATTGGTCTTGTCTGTGGCTGTTAGATTGAAATGTTTTTTATCAAATCATAGAGCAAACTTACTTAAAACAAACATCTGTCAAACAGTACTCAAACCACAAAGCGCACATCTTAAATATTTTGAATATTACACCAGATTGTGGTCCTTCACAAAGATTGTTCAAATCAAGCGATCTGGGGTTATGTTAGCCTGCTTGTTTGAAGTTTATCCTGACTTGTATTTCTGCAGTCAGAATTAATAAAAAAAGTATTTTTTTATTGTCGCATTCAGGTTCAACCATCCGGAAGTGGTTTGAACAGTACACAGACATCACCGTGGCAACAGACTGAATCTCAGTCGTGTTTTACCCAGGCTGTAAACAACAACATGAATTACCTCCCCTGTGGCTCTAGTCAGTGTGACAATACGCATCAAGAAACTGCGTTACAAAGTGTACAGACCGGCAGTGTTCAATCGTACGCCATACATCATGGAATTCCCACGGAAGATTTCCGTGGATACAAACCAGAATTGACAGAGAATGAAAACCCTCATTATTACCATATTAACAGTGTTTTGTACATGGCACACATAGAAAAAGCAAGTCGTGATGGATTGTGTTTAAAGAAGTAATTTTGTTGTGTGCGTG
Source organism: Dreissena rostriformis (assembly GCA_007657795.1). Lineage (NCBI taxonomy): Eukaryota > Metazoa > Mollusca > Bivalvia > Myida > Dreissenidae > Dreissena > Dreissena rostriformis. The sequence goes on along the minus strand of VMBQ01004408.1, from coordinate 53,654 downwards.
TGATGTTGTTGCCATGAATTATGTGGGAACAGTTACTGTTTGTTACAAAATGTAGTATGCGTTGAATGCTATTATTTTGTTCTTTGGGAATGTTGTTCTTTTTGTGTCAACCAGTTTTGCAGTATTTAGGTATGTTATTCTTGTTTCCGGCATAATATTAGGTATTTATAGTGAGTATTGTACATATTATAGCTTATAACACTAATTATTTTAGTTGCTAGTAGAGCTTAATCTTAAGTCACCATTTTCAGCAGAATCATTTGTAAATTGTATAAAACATATACATGCATGCATAGTTTCATCAAAATTGGTTAATGCAAACTGAAGTTATTGAACTGAAATCACTTATTAGAGAGCAAATAACAACAATTTTGCAAACTGTGTAACAAACAAGTCCCATGATTCAAACCGCTTCATGCGATTTGGCTGTTTAAGGAACTAGATTATTTGTCCAAAAGCAGTAACACAAAGTTGCATGATGATCAAATGTAAACTATCGGAGTTAAAGAGCAGATTAGGTATATTTGGGCTTTTATAGTTTTTTCGTTGTCCGTCCGAAACACTTTTGTCCGTAGCCATATCTCAGAACTTCCAAAAATGGATTAATGGCCACTTTTGACTTGAAAATTAGCACACTTTTGTGTCTGGAGCCACATCTTAAAAGTGTTCAGACAGATTTCATGGAAACTTGGTATGAGTGTATATATGGATAGGAGGAGGATGCATGTCAAATTGTGACGCAAACCTTCTGTCAATAAGGTTTAACCTGAAAATACCCTTTTTACATAGGATTGCTTATGATAGGCAAGGGAAAGGTCACACATTGAGGTCATTTTAGCCATTCCTTCACTATACATCAAAAGATTCTGTAATAAACTCTTACAATTGTTCTCTTTTTTCAGGCTGTTTGTTATGGGTAAGACTCTGGTCTCTAGGGTCAAGGACTCAGGTCAAGGTCACACACTGATGTCCAATGTTACAATTTTTTTATTAGATATGCCTTATTATGTTAGGATTCTACCTTTCATCAAGAGATTTTAAACTGTCCTGATGTAATTGTTCATAGACTAGTTATCAGGCAGTGAGGCACATTCAAGACCATGTTATGACACAGCATCTTTTAATAACACCACTTTTTAATAGCATTCTTTTTTATGCAGAGCTTTATTTTAGAACTGCTTTTATAGGTGTCATTAAACCTTAATTGAAGTTTATCAATGAATGTTTCTATAGGCAGTTATGTAAAGATATTCATGTTCCAAGCATTTGGTGGGGGATATCAGTTAAAACAATTTGCTTGTTTATAATTTAAGGGACATAATCCAGTATTTCTAAATGCGATCTGGCCTGTTATGGAACTTTGACTATGCCCATTTATCTGATTTAAACTGTTTGAGTTCTTGAGCAGACATTGTTGTCCTGGACACCGCCCTCCCGTTGCAGGTTTTGCCATAATATGCCCTGTTGTTTTAAAACTGTTGTTTTAAAATGGCCGTATAAAAAATAAATCTAAATGTATAGGTGTATTTTGGCACTTTTGTTCACATTTAATGACCTGTGCCATGCGAAAATGAGTCTTATGTCATATGTCATATGCGCCTAGTGTAGCTCCAGACCAGTCTGCACCATTCTGCAGTTTGGTCACGAGTTACGCTGTCCTCTATAAAGTAACGCACGTTTATCATAAGCGGACAATTTAGCTGCAGACCATACTGAGCACATAAGCTTGCCGCATATGGCATAACACCCATTTTTGTAAGACCTTGCTCAAATTTTTTTGATGTATAAGTTAGTGTTCTTACATGTATATCAGAATATTTATTTATTTCATGTTAATTTATATGTAACTTATAGTTTGGTCATTAAAACATTTTTAATGGAAAGGTTATGATTTTTACTTACTAACTTAACCAATTGAGATAACTGGCAATATGATGTTATTGGCAATTAAATTGGTCATTTAAATAAGTCAGATTTAATTGTTTAAGGAACATTGTTTGGGGAATATTTATGCAGTAAATAATGTTTGTCTCACTATATCATAGATAAATAAATATGCTTATGAATGCAATCGTCAACTGGATAATAGTGTTTACATGGGCATGTGAGCAGATTGCAACTAAAAAGAGTCTGGTTGTAATTAAACTAAATAGTTAAGAAATAAAAGCTTTAAAATATAAACTAAATCAGTAAAGGCAAGAGAAAATCTTGGTTAACATCAAGATCAATAATATTGCAGGGTGTTTACTATGTGTATTGCACTCACTAACTTCGATTCTAAAACTGTGTTAGTCCCTGCTCTGGCTCTAGTATTTTAGTTTTCCGTCCACGTTTCATGACAGTTCGTCACCTAAACTGGATCCTGCGATTTTAGAGAAAATACTCTTGGATGAAACTTGGTATTTTTAAGGCTTGTGTGAGACGAATATATGACCTTATGTTTTTCAGCAAAGGTCTGGTCACTGTTACTTAAACTAGGTGACACCTGTGTCGTGTTCTGAAAAAACTGGGCATAATGCTTGTGCGTAAATTGTCATCCCAGATTAGCCTGTGCAGTCCGCAGAGGCTAATCAGGGACGAAAATTTCCGCTTTAATGGCCTTTTTTGTTTAAATGATGTTTCTTCTTAGCGAAAATCCAGTTTAGGCGGAAAGTGTCGTCCCTGATAAGCCTGTGCGGTCTGCAAAGGCTAATCTGGGATGACAATTTACGCACAAGCATAATGTCCAGTTTTCTCAGAACACGGCACACATTGGGGATAGAGTTTCACCACTTGCAGCATGCTAGCCACGATGAGGCAGCTGTCTAGGCTTTAATTTGCAGACCAAAAACATTATTTGTTAACCATATGTAAGATTAATACCAGCTTCTGCATAACGAAAACAATGAGTCATCTTGAGGCACATTTTAGATATAACATTATTGATACAAACTCCGTCAGTTGCATACATTCAATCCTGTGATTCTAAGTGTTTATGTGAAGAAAGCTGGTGCGTGGCATGTAAGAAATTTTCGGTACTTTCTGAAAGAAGTTCTCAACAACGTGGTTACAACTAATTTCCAAAACTAAATTCTATTTTAGAATTGTTTTACAGCGTGAACGACAGTTCCTTGATGTTAAAGAATCGTAAGTTCACTACAAAAATCACAATACATTGGTTCGTTAATATTTCAGTTTGACGCAACAGTGTTTCAATAATCCAAAATACATCTGTCGCACAAGGAATTACGTCCTTACTGTGCATGAAACGGGGGGAAAACGCCCATAACAATGTCAGTATTTTTTCCCCAATTTGATGTATGTAACTCCGTCTCACATTTGGCTTGTATGTGTTCTGCTTGTGCCCAACGCCAGAACTGTGGGCATACCCACCCCGTTATTTGTGTTTACAATTCGATATATACCTGCTCGTAATGGACAATTATGGTCGGACTCCGAATGCGCTAGGAACGCAGTGTCAAAATAGCAGAATTACATCATAAAAGTTGCACCGAAGAAACGCAAGCAATATTGCTCAGCGCAGCTGGTATGGTCGACGTCAATAGTAAGACTAAAATCAAACATATGACATGAGGCGTACTTGGTGTTCCCGTGGCATCTCTCTGCGTTCTCACGGCTTGTATGGGAATGCCAACGCGTCACGAGTTGCAGACATTAATAACGCAGTAGGGACCAGTAAGGTTCAAGTAAAGCCGCACCCTTACACCCACATACATGGTAACGAAGAGATTGCATTTAAAATTTACACAATCGCGTGTTGCTATTATATAAAAAAAATCCCCTTCCTTGATTGTTATATCTTCATTGTTCACTGTTATATTGTATAAAAATGATAATAAACCAGATAATAACATAGCACATATGTGAATTAACATTGCTACTAAACTATCTATATTTAACATAATGAATCGGGGTATTTCGTGTTAAAACGTGATTCAAGTGGACTCGACGGAAACGTGCCAGAGATGTTCTTGGTAAACAACCCCGCCCCTAACGACTGCTTGGGCTAAAATGAGCCTCTGGCTACACCATTGCACTTGTCTGTATATGAATCTGGCTACACCACTGCACTTGCCTGTCTGTGAATCTGGCTTCACCACCGAACTTGCCTGTCTGTGAATCTGGCTACACCACTGAACTTGTCTGTCTGTGAATCTTGCTACACCACTGCACTTGTCTGTCTGTGAATCTGGCTACACCACTGCACTTGTCTGTCTGTTAATCTGGCTACACCACTGCACTTGTCTGTCTGTGAATCTGGCTACACCACTAAACTTGTATGTCTGTGAATCTGGCTACACCACGTACTGAACTTGTCTGTCTGTGAATCTGGCTACACCACTGCACTTGTCTGTCTGTGAATCTAGCTACACCACTTAACTTGTTTGTCTGTAAATTCCTCTATCTATCCATCTGTTTGTCTATCTGTCATAAAAAACGGCAAACACTTGTCAAATACGTAGGATATGATCATGAAATGGTAAACATATTAAAGATATGAAATGACTATACACGACCTTAATTTATCCATGCTAAAAATACATCACAGTTACATACAAAATATTAAACTCGAAAATAACTAATTAGCTACTAAAATATTCTTTGGCATGGGAAATTGGGTTCCTGTTGCAATTGTAATATTTGGTGCATATATGCACTTTACCAAAATATATTTATTTACTTGATCAAATGTAATAACATGCAATCTAGCAAATCAGAAATAAAATTGGTATCAAACTCGTTACTTAGGAGCCATACGAAGAAATTACCGTAAACAGATCGGTGTAGCAGACTTCACTATAATTCGTTGTAAAAAGCTCTGTCCACCCTTTGGATATATTCAAAACAAACAGACCCATATTATAAAATGATTATTTTTCTAAGAATGCATAAACTATTTTTTTATGTTATCTATCGAGTTGTGTCTATTATATACCATTCTTGTTCTTGTCAAATTCAGATCTTATAAAGAAGTTGTCCCTTTGGGGCCTTTTAAATGAAATAGTTCCTTTTGAATGAAATAGTCACTTAAAAATGAAATCCTATTCTCGATCGTCTCTACATTTGGAGTCTGGAGGCAAGGATGAAAAAGGCGGTCTTCTTTAGAGCCTCCAATCCGTACAGCTTCTCTCACAGGCTCACGGGTTCCAGCCGTTTATTTTTAGCTCAGGCTCAGTTGTTGTTCGTCTTTGCATTCCCGGAGGATGCTTGCAGCCATCTGATCAGCTCAAATTCTCCACCGGAACACCTCCGAGACGCACGAGGTGAAATCTCTTGTACATGTGGTTTAGTTGGTTGTGCCCTGTACACAGTCGTAAGATTATCACCTGTTCTAGTCTGTAAAGTTGATGGTAGCTGTCCTCCGTTTGTTTAGTTCTGAAAAGGCACTTGATGTTGGTGTTCATTTCTTCTATACTGACTCTGTTCTCTCTGCTTCCTGCTTTGGCATATTGTCTGCCTAAAGATTTCAAGATTACACTTCTGAAGCACTTAATGTTTTGTAGGGCTGCTATGAGGCGAGGCAGTTTATTGGCCGTTGCTGCTTTCAGGACTGACACAGCATCTGCTAGGGAAAACTATAAAGGGGTCTTCTTTGCTGCTGATGATGTTTGCAGCAAGGATCAAGGCATTAACCTCAGCTCAGCTCACACGTTTGTACAGTGGAGGTGTGTTGTTGCTGGCTCTGCTTACCAATATCCGTCTGGGCACTGCACGTTCGCTCCATCTCTCCCTTTATTGACTGCATCTAATGCTGATCCATCTGTGTAGGCTCTTATCCTTGCTCCCCGAGAGTAACTTGCATCAAGCATGACCAGCGTCAGGGCTTTCTTGCTTTCGTCATTATGCTCACCCTTTTGTGGTGCGATGCGGGACAGTGGTAAAAATGTTGATGTTTCTTTGTGTATGTTCCAAGAAGGGGGCGGGGAGGGGGAAATCGTCAGTACATTTCATGGGCTCTACATCTGCTGGTAACTGATCTTGATGCAGCTCACTCTGCTGTGCATTAGGTGATACTCTGAGAACATGGTAATTGTTGGTTTGCATTCCATTCCATTCTATAGTCGAGGAATGCCCGTGGTCTCTTCCATCTCTCATATTAGCATGGATATCACGGCAACGGTAATTATGAGCAACGTCTGGTTATAGACTCTGTCGATTATTCTGGTGGAAGGGCAACCGCAGTCCACGACTTATAGCCGTTTACGTCTAATTTTGCCGTCACAATCTTTAGGATCTTTTCGTTGATTCACCACTGTTTTGACGCCAGCTTCCTCATGATGTTAAGTTTCCGTCAGGCTTTTGCCCCTGCGATCAGTACATGTTGTTCACTTGTCATTTTCATGTGCAATATGACCCCGTAGTAAGTCTTCATACTAAAGCGGAATGTTGTCCATGGTCAGTTAGCCAGACTGAACTTTGGTGGAGAGTATTAGAAGAAGACTACATTATGTTGCGGTTGTTGTGTACTCTTCGGTTCACTAGAACATAAGGTCATCTGTGTACAGGGCTGCTTGAACTTCTTCTGGTAGTTCCGGTCTGATGTTGATGAAGAGTATGAACACTGTGGGTGACTCCGCATTGGGTAAACCGTTTGCGCAGCATAATATTAGTCCACCAGAGACCGTATACCAACACTTGAGTTCTCCGGTTGTGGAGGTAAGACTTGGTTCACCCGTTCATGATGCCTTAGATACCATTGCGGAAAAGCTTCGCACACCTTGTCCAAGGCTTTCTGTAGGTATATCTAGACATCAAGGGCCATCTTCTGGGCATGGCATGCGTCTTCCAAAACCTCGGCATCGTTTGCTGTCTGGACTTCCGTTCTTTTGTTTCTTCTGAAACCGGCTCGTTCTTGCGCTACGATGCTGTCTGTCTCCTTGTAATTCTGCATGCGCTATTTTACAACACGCCAAAATGCCTTCCAAATGTAGCTTATCGTGCGGATGGGGAGGCGGGACGGCGTAGCTACCGAGTCTTCTTTTTCTTTGTTTGTTTAATTGCGAGTTGTTGTTTTTGCCGTTCCTTTTCTTTCTTCCTGTCGGACTTTTTTGTCTAGTGCCTTGGTACTGAAGTGTTGCTGCACTTTGCGGATGCTTGAGCTAAAGCATATGCGGTCGCCTTTTCTGTAAAGGTTCCTCCTTCATCTTCAAAGGTGATCTTCTCATTACATGTTGCTCTCGTTATTTAAGGCATGTATTTGTTTCCACAGCTTGGTGATGCATCTACATGTTTAATTTTGATGCCTTTTCTCTAAAGTTCTTTATTGTCTTCCCAGTTTGAACTTCAAAGTATCGGGCCTTGATTTCTTTGAGTTTGGTGTTCTTTTATTGGCTGGGGATGGTCTCAGTTTCCTCCCTGGCTTGGATCAGATTTTCGTGTGCGTTCTGTGATGCTTGTGTCAACAATAGAGAGCTGTCCTTCCTGACCCATCTTGGTATTTATCTCTTGCAGCCATGATGGTGTGTGTTTTGAAGTATCTTACCATGTTGTTAGTGTTTCTTTCTTCTGTGACATGGTCAGTTCGTTGGTCCGGATGTTAAAGATACCCCCATTTGGCTTGAAATTCCATCTGCGGGGAAAAGATGGAGATGTGTTTTCAACAGAGTGTAAGAAGAACTCGTCGATGGTCGCTTCTTTATAACTGCGGCGGCCCAACAAGTCTACCGAAATATCTATGCACATTCTTTTTGCATCAGGCTAGGTCTGTGGTGGTGGTAAAATGCCAGTGGCGGCAGTAGGCTGGTCAGTGGGATCGTTAACGAGTATCAGATGATTCTCGTCTTGCAACGCTTCTATTTCTTCTCCGCTCTTGTTTATGGTGTCATATCCCCAAGTCTGGGGATATTTTGTTCCAAGTCTCTAGCGATGCGGACGTAACTGTCTGCGACGTAGTATTTGATGGGCTCTTATGCGCTTTTCTTGGTGATGATCTTTGTGAGGCTGTACTCTGCCTCCTCCATGTAAGTTTCTGTCTTCTATTTCCTACTCCAAGTGCACTCAAGTTTATTATGTTAATACTTGGTTTCTCTTTCTTTCTGATTATGTCGGGATTTCGGCTAGTCTATCTCCTAACCTGTCCCCTGGTTCCACGGGGCAAGTTCAAAGGAGCACCAGAAGCTGTGGGGGACTCCATGAAGCGCAGAGCCAGACGCTGCACATGCCTAGTGATTTAAAAACTAAAAGACATATGCACTTAAAACTTAATAGGTCGCTATATCCCATTCTGATTACATGCAACGCACAAGAAATACAACTCTTGATTCCATATTTTTAGAGTTATTACCCTTTGTTGATTTCTAAATAAACAATTTCTATTGGGCACATCTTCTAAACTTTAAGAGGTATCAACTAAAAACTATATAGGCAGGTAGGTCTTGTTGAGGGGACGTTCCCTTGAACAAAAACCATAACTCTTGCTCCAATATCTTGATATTTATTTCACTTTGTTACTTTTATTCTCTTTATTTTGAACGTTCGCATTTTGTTGCGCAACCCAAAGAGGCATCAACTTGACATCAATGACGAGAAAAGCAGTGGAAAAGTAAGATATAATTATGTTCTCTTTATTTCACACTAATTGTCACTGAGGGCGATCATGTTAAAATGTTGTCCACGGCATATCCAGACTATAACATGAGGCAAAACTTCATAGGTATGAAACTTGATTTTTTTTGGAAACAAGATCTTAAAACAGTCTATGACGTCTAACAAAGCGGCATGTATGGGTATTTTGGGCATGACAGTGAAAGTTCTAGTTTGTATTGCTTGAGAAATATGAAAGTAGTTTGTTGCACGAACATATTCAGATGAATCCACCAACAAACAGTGTTAATCCAATATACCATCTCCCTGCGAGATTAAGCAAATTTCTACTGATACAATTTACAAGCTGATCCATTTTCCACATACATCTTGGGATTAATGTTTCTTGCATAATTATAATTCTTCTCAAAACAGTGGTCAATAAGCACTGATCCTTCATCAGTCTAATTAAATTAACAATTTTCTATTTAAATATAAAGCCTCTTATTGGGAACGCAGCTTTTTGCATATAACTTGTTTCATTTTAAAAACGATCATGCGAAGGGAATGAAAACTATTTCAAATGCCAGCACATTTATAGACTTATGACCTAAACATTAACTTAAACTGGCAATGTTATTCCGATTTGATAAAATACATAACAATATCATTAAAATAATCATTACTTCGATAATGAATCAAAACGACAACAAGAACCACAGTATTTCAGTACCAGGAGCCAGAGTTGAAAAACAATTATCGCAAGTTTTACTGGATAATCTTTCAATAATGCCCATACTATTCGTTAAAAATTACTAGTTACATAGTAATGTGCGTTGAGCAACATTGTGTCACCAATTCACACACAACAAAACTGTGGACAGCTTGTTCTCATACGTTTCATGTAAACAGTAACACTTCTATCTAGGTGGTTCCTCCAGTGCCCACGGCCTCCCTATCAGCTGGGAGACGGCAGCCATTAGAAGGTCCTCATTACGATGGTTTTTATCCAGCCACCTCACAAATTCCTCATCCCACTGCTCCTGAATAGGCCAGTCAAACTCGAAGGACACTAAATCAGGTGGGATCATCAGTTCCTTTAATCTCCTGGTCTTCACTAATATCAGAATGGTGGTGCTAGAGAGGCGGAAGCCGCAATGTATTGTGTGCAATTTCTGACACAGTGTTGCCATGGCAATTAAAGCAGTTGACAAACGACTATCACAACTTTCAAAGGTCTTCGTATACAAATTTGTGTACGTGAATATCTCTAAGGTATTTTTGTAGCAGGAGACCAGATGATCTATCACTTCTGTCGTCACAAGGTTATACAAATCACTCAAACGAAGAGATTGTAATGGCATGTTTGTTGCAAATGTATCTTTAATGACTGGAATAAACTTCAGTTCAAGATCAACTTTAAAGTTTGGGTTGATCTTCAAAACCTGGCTCCAAACATCCTCACGCAGCTGCCTGGCATCGACCAAAGCAAGCTCTTCGTCTTGATAGAGATCAATCTCTTGTAGACCATTTGCTACAAGCTGCAAAAGGATAGTGTTGTTGATTTTCTCTCTTCTCACTGTGAGCATCTGAAGCNTAGTGCCAACTCTGAAAGTGCTGAGACTTCTTGACATCCACCAAGCCCAAGCCTGAAGTGCCTCAGCATGCAACAATTGTCAGCAATGGCATGAAGTATTTGTTGACCAGATCTTGATATGATATACCCAAACGAGATTTCAATGTTTCTCATAAATTTTCCATATATTTTCAAACATATTAGAAACTTAGTTCGCTTTTCTTTCACAAAGTACACATTTTCTTCTGCCTCTCTGTTGTACTTGACAACTGGCCAAGCCCTTGGCGTATGCATGTGTGGCTTCCATGTTGCCAGTACCTGGGCTGTGGTTAGCTTCTCATCCCAAGTTAAATAACCAAGTATCTGAGTGGCAACCACAGATGGAATTTCCTCTATGCTGGTAGGAGCATTGCCATGCCTGCTTGATGACTGGGGAAAGTTCATGATTCTTGGTAAACCTTAAACATGCCAAAGATTAGCATTGAAACATTGCATTTAAAACATGCCAATGCTAATTATATGAATTCTGATTTAATTTTGTCTGTGCCATTTATGATTATTTTTCTTGATNCTTGATTCGCTTTTCTTTCACAAAGTACACATTTTCTTCTGCCTCTCTGTTGTACTTGACAACTGGCCAAGCCCTTGGCGTATGCATGTGTGGCTTCCATGTTGCCAGTACCTGGGCTGTGGTTAGCTTCTCATCCCAAGTTAAATAACCAAGTATCTGAGTGGCAACCACAGATGGAATTTCCTCTATGCTGGTAGGAGCATTGCCATGCCTGCTTGATGACTGGGGAAAGTTCATGATTCTTGCTAAACCTAAAACATTCCAAAGATATGTACTGAAACATATCATTTCAATATTCCAATGCTTATTATATGATTTTTACTATATTTTTAATCTGGGACATTATTTTTCTTCATTTTTAGATAAAAATCAATTGTCCTGGTTAACAGTATTTTTCCGACAGTAGTATTTCAAGACTTTTTTTAAATAATAGTTTTCCAAAAATGCTTTTCTAATTAAGTAATTCTCTTCCAAGTATTTTTAACATGGACTTAACTTTTGATAGATATAGAATGATAGACTATTTACATTTATAGTCTCAAATGCTTGCTACTGTCATCTGGTGTTGTTTGTGGGTTTATTAATACTTACATACAATTTTCAACTATTTTATATTCTTAAATACATATAAAATTACGTTCTACGTATTACTTTTAAGAAAAGTGTGAGAAGTTACTTTAAAAAATAAGTTTTTAAAATACATAATATAGTTAATTGGTTATACACTCTTCTTGTTTTATTTTGTTAACATTACTTACACTTCCTTTATTTAAAGAAGTAAACTATAAGCGGATTTTTTAAAAAAGGTATGTAGAAATAGAAAACTAAATTAAAGAGTTTTCTATTTCTACATAGCTCTTAAAATGTATGGTATTTATAAATGTCCAAACAAAATTAACATTTTTCTATTTTATAATCATGCATAGCAACACATATTTAACAAAACTGACATATAAAATCTTACTTAACATAATGTTTTTTAACCAATAATGAACATAAATTTACAGTTAAGGACGTATGCGGCAGTTTCAATGCAAATTTTCTTATACCTAGAATTCGATAATTTTTGGTATAAAGCTAGAACCATCTGTTGTGGATAGAAAAATAAAATAAAAATCATGGGTCACCAGTGTTGTTATTTTTTTATTCGCACTTCAACATTATACCTATTTTAGCATAAGTATAAATTTAAAAAAGGCAAACACACACAAATCGAGTAAATTAGTGAAAAAACTGTCGAAAAAACTACTATCTCTTTCTGTTTATATAATACTGATATAACTTAACGGCAAATTCATAAACAAACACATTAATTGATTTTCAGGGCATAAATTTATCAAAAACAACAACAACATAATTTCACATATGAAAATCAATTCCATGCATATTACTTTTTTTATTATTAAAGTCTTTCCCACACCTAGATTTTGTCCAAACTTACCCAAATGTTTCATTGTTTATTACTTTATACAAATATTAAAAGAAAAACATATGTCACCAGGGTCGTTTGTTAACAACCGAAGTTTATCGGCATGTAGTAAAATACAATTTAAAAACAATCAAAACAATGTACATAATTAAGTTCAAAACAAATTCTAGTACATGTATGTCAAAGCAAAAGTAGAGTTAGATTTAAATTAAACACAAAACATGTGTATCCGGATTCGTAAAAGTAGGTTAAAGCAGCATCCAAAACAAGATGTGAGCAAAACATTTAAAGGGGCATATCAACGATATTAATTGTAATTCTTAACATGACTTGACCATTGTTAGGCTGTATGCCACTGTAAAAAGAAGATTTACATTTAAATGAAGACCCAAATAATTAATAATA
>VMBQ01004408.1:25419-39897 GCA_007657795.1 Dreissena rostriformis | reverse complement strand
GCATATAGAGGATATTTGTTCATGTCAGTGTAAGATCGTTTGTTATTTCACGAGTGATCATAGAAATAATATTTTCAAGAGTGGCGCAGCCACGAGTGAAAATATTATTTTTCTATGATCACGAGTGAAATAACAAACGATCTTACACTGACATGAACAAATTTTCTGTTTCTTTTATGCCCCTTTTTCAAGAAAATAATTAATTATAATTTCCCTTTCGCTGAAAAGTGACCCTCTCTCCCGTGGCGTGCCTCAATAAATTGAAATGACGTCATTTCTGACGTCATTTTGTTTACGAAATGAAGTGATTATTGCAGCGAAATTCTTCTGTTAACTCTTTTACAACACAGGGAAATTTTTTTTTTTTTTTTTTCTATATACTATATACTAAGTAGTATATATAGTATATAGAAAAAAATCGAAACTTTTCCCTGTGTTTTACAATGTAAATAAAAGGTAAAAAAAGCATAAAATTAAAAGAAAATATGTTGGATTCGGTTGATACTCGATTTTATTTTACTCGTGATCATAGAAAAAATATAAACAAGGATATAAACAAGGGAAGTACATCTTGATATGATAATCTAAAAATATAAAAAGAAATTCCGAATATTTGTTCTTTTCACGGGTGAAAAGAACAATTTTGTTCTTTTCACTGCTGTTGTTTCACTGCAGAAACGTCATATTTTATCATTAATAGGTATAAAAGAAAGGTTTATGATCCGGAGTGTAAAATCTGCAAAACCCGTAAAATATGCAAGTGCGCATGTGCAAAGCGATCACAACATCCGGCGTAAAAAGTGCAAGTTGCATATGTAAATATATCAATAAATGTACGAAAATCAATGATAATTAACATTCTTATCATTATAAAATGTCAGCCTCTTAAGCCATGCTGTTGATTACATAGATGTCACACGGATTTAACGGTGTGATGTACGTTTTTACGATGATAAAAGGTGACATATAATGTCCTCCATTATGGTTAAGAACATCGTGAGAGGACCTGTAATATGTGTAGACGAGAAAAATACAATAATATTAAATAAAATTGACTTGTCGAACCTAATTAATGCAAAAACATTGTATTTATTAATTGGATACAAAAAATAATCTATATTCTAACCCGAAGTATGCATGAAAGCTAGTTTTAGTCTTTGATAACCTTTATAAAAAATAACATTATAAATGGGCTATATTGGTTTAAAAAAAAAAGATGAACAGTTGGTAAGTTAAGCACAAAGAAATCTTGACTTGCATATTGTATGGCCAAACTTGCAAATTTTATAGCCAAACTTGCAAATTTTATAGCCAAACTTGCAAATTTTATAGCCGAAAATTCACATTATTTTATTTTAACAAGAATTTTTTAAGTGAAATTGTTAAAGGGGTAAGCCGGTAGGTTCTGTTCTTGACCGTATCTGTAAATAACAAGCCTCTCAAGATTGCTTCATAAGTGTATTTATACATACGGTCGGTCAAGAACAGAAACTAACCCTTGCACGGTTGCGGATTACTACCCCCTTAATAACACGGAACTTTACTAGTATTCTGACATCGTAACAATGGCGCCAAACGTGGGGCGCTAATGTAACCCAGCCAGAAAAATCCCCGACCGCTATAGGGATCAAACCCGGGACCTTCCGGTTCCAAATCAGGCAGACACTCTACCGCGTTGCTATAAAAGCTAGGTCATATAGCAAGGCAGTATAAGTTCACCTTATACCGAACCCTGGTACATTAGAAAAATGGCTTCATACCTTTGAGTGCCTGTAAAATGATAACTTAGCTATATTTTTGGGAAATATTAACCACGTAGCACCTAAAAAGGTTGACTTCTATCTTCTGTTGAACCCCCTTTCGGGTATTATTAACAAACTTGCATATTTTACACAAGACAATACAGGCCTTTTTTTGTGAAGTGGCCTTGGCCCCCCATTTTGTGAACAAAATTAGTCGCAAACTTTCTACAATTGTGGAAATTTGAGTCGCGGACTTCTTGAAATTGTGAAAATTTGAGTCGCAAATTTCCTTAAATTGTGAAAAACAGCCATTCTCAAAGAAGGAAAAAAAGCCCTGCAATAAAAGTAATTCTAACCAAAAATTATGCAAGAAACGTTGCTTTTGAGCATTTAAGTGCGTTTTTATAAAAATAACATTATAAGTCAGATATACTAGTTGAAAAGATAAACAGTAAGAAAATGGAGCACATAAGAATAATAACTTGCATTTTTATGGCCATAAATCCACATTTGCGCAAGAGATACATGTATATTTGTACCAACAGTCAGGGCCGTCTCTGTCCATCAGGGGAAGGGGCCAGGGGCCCTCATCATGGGCTCATGAGGGGGGATTTTTGGGGTGTTTCCCTTTTTGGGGAATTTTTTTACTTACTTTCTTATTACTACATTTGTACTGATTGAACTATATTCATTGCTTTTCAACATGAATAGAATGAAATAAACAAGCCCCAATTACAGTCATTTCAATTATTGACAAGAAGCTGGCCATTTGATGACTGAAGTTATTATATGATAATGTGTACAAGTAAGGTTTGACTGAATCTTATGCTTAACCAACATGAATTTATACCTGTCATGTATGGCAATTTAACGTCCATATAAAGTAGCCATGTTCAGTTCTGTTTAAAGCAATTATTACTTCCACATTGGAGCCGTCATTTAACTGTAATCATGAACGCTATTTTTTCCAGAATGCTGAAGCCATTGCTCTTGGGGTTCACCATGAAATTATGCGGCAGACTCACTGTCAAGAATACAGAAGTTATCTCAGAAGCAGACAACACAATATGTGAAATGCCCAATTGCAGTGGTCTGTCAAGCCACCAGCGATGGGTACAATGTTCTGTGTGTGGCAGGTGGTACCACCTAAAATGCTGTCGTCTGCCAGTAAGGGCAGCTTGTGAAGAGCAATATGTATGTATGGGTTGCACAGAAAATTTCTCATAGCAGAACCCTTCATTGTGAAACAAGTGCCTCTACATGAAAAAAAATAATATATAAAATAGACATGTAATGCGGGCAACAAAGAGTCGGGTGGCGCCGATGATACCCCTGCCATCAAGCAGATAATACAGTTTCACATCTGTGCAGCTGGGGGACCCGTAGCTTACTCAAGTACATATTCAAATGAGTTATGACTTATGTTTAATGTAATTAATACGAGTAACCATATTGACATTTCAGGCTGTACAGCAAATCGCCACTTTTGGCCCCCAACTCTAACACCCCCAAAACTAAATAAATGAATTTTTAAACCACTAAAATTATTCTCTTAATTGTTTTTGATCTTGGCCTCGATTTAAGTCCTCTACCTTTTCCAGAAATATTATTGAAAACTGGCTGAGTTACAGAACAGAAACCAAAAATTGCAGACAGACTGACACAATGACAGTAGTGGCTGAAGAAGAAGAAGGAAGAAGAAGAAGAAGGAAGAAAGAAGAAGGAAGAGTAAAGGAGGAAGAAGGAAGAGCAAGGAAGAGGAAGAAGGAAGAAAAAAGGAGGAAGAAAGAAGGAGGTAGAAGGAAGAAAGAAGGAGGAAGGAGGAAAAACGAAGGAGAGGAAGGAGGAAGAAGAGAGGAGGAAGGAGAAAGGAGGAAAAAAGAAGGAGGAAGAACGAAGAAGGAGAAAGAAGAAGAAGGAATAAGAAGCAGAAGGAAGAAGAAGAAGGAATTAAGAAGTAGAAGGAAGAGGAACAAAGAAGAATGAAGAGGAAGAAGGAAGATAGAGGAGGAAGAAGGAGGAAAAAAGAAGGAGAGAAAAAGAAGGAGGAAAAAGTATGAAGAAGGAAGAAAAAAGGAGGAAGAAAAAAGAGGAAGGAAGAAGGAGGAAGGAAGAAGGAGAAAGGAGGAAAAAAGAAGAAGGAAGAGGAAGGAGGTAGAAGAAAGAGGAAGAAAAAGGAGGAAGAAAGAAGGAGGAAAGAGGAAAAACGAAGGAGAGGAAGGAGTTAGGAGGAAGAAGAAAGGAGGCAAAAAAAGAAGGAGGAAGAAGAAGAAGGAATAAGAAGCAGAAGGAAGAAGAAGAAGGAATTAAGAAGAAGTAGGAAGAAATAAGAAGAAGGAGGAAGAAGGAAGAGGAAGATAGAAGAATGAAGAGGAAGGAGGAAGAAGGAAGAGAGAGGAGGAAGAAGGAAGAAAGAACGAGGACAAAAGGAGGAAAAAGTAGGAAGAAGGAAGAAAAAATAGAGAAGAAAAAAGGAGGAAGAAAGAAGGAGAAAGGAAGAAGGAGAAAGGAGGAAAAAAGAAGGAGAAAGGAGGCAGAACGAAAAAGGAAGATGAAGAAGGAAGAAGAAGAAAGGAGGAAGAAAGAATAAGCAGAAGGAGGAAGAAGCAAGAAGAAGAAGGAAGAAGAAAGGAGGAAGAAAGAAAGAGAAAGAACGAAGGAAGAAGAAGCAGAAGGATGAAGAAAACAGGAGGAAGAAAAAAGATGAAGGAGGAAGAAGGAAGGAAGAAGAAAAAAGGAAGAAAGAAAGAGGAAGGAGGATGAAAGAAGAAGGAAGAAGAAGACGGAAGAAAAAGGAGGAAGAAAAAATGAGGAAGGAGGAAAAAAGAAGGAGGCAGAACGAAAAAGGAAGAAGAAGATAGGAGGAAGAAAGAAGAAGCAGAAGAAAGGAGGAAGAAGAAAGGAGGAAGAAAGAAAGAAGAATAAGGAAGAAGAAGCAGAAGGAAGAAAAGGGAAGGAAGAGGAAGGAGGAAGAAAAAAAGAAAGAAAGTAGAATGAAGGAGGATGAAAGAAGAAGGAAGAAGAACGCAGAAGAAAGAAGAAGGAAGAAGAAGACGGAAGAAGAAGAAGGAAGAAATGTGAAGGAAGAAAGAATGAGGAAGAAAGAGGTAGGAAGGAGAAATGAGGAAGAAAGAAGAAGGAAGAAGAAGAGGAAGAAAAAAAGAAGGAGAAAGATGAAAGAACCCTTACCCTTACCGAAGGAAGAAGAACAATATGCTTGCTTTTGGGGAAAAAAAAGTCAACATGAAACTTAAGAACGTTTCTAAACTAATGCCTACATAAGAGGTCATGATAAGATGCATATTTGCGTAAAATACCCATGGAAATGCCTTAATATGCATTCATTTAAAAATGAAATGACTGAAATACAATCATGGTAAAATCTACCCTACTCATCAAAACAATTTTATAAGAATTGCCTGAGGTCCAAGTAAATCGAATTGTCATCTCTTTAACATTCTTATTACCACACAAAACTTGCAATCTGATGCAAACACAGTTTAATATAATAAAAATAAAATGTGCACAGGTCAATTGAATGAGTGGCATCATCGATTCATGCTCTGAAATCAGCATTTCAAGAAAATGGATAACATGTTACAATTGTTTTCCGACGCATCCATCAATACCTGCACATGTCTAGAATTCTTGAGACTATATATTTAAACACAATCAGACAGGTTGTTTTATTTCATTGTATGAGCTTAACAATTTTTATTAATGACGAAACATATTATGGACCATGAACCTGAAATTTGGACTAATTATTTTAAGTAATACGGATTACCCCATGTTATTTCAACCTAATACTCCCATCCTAAGTCAGTAACCTACTAATAGCATATAGTAAATTACTACTCTGTAATCATGCAAATTTAAGTCGCCGGTAGTTGAGGTTACAGTGTCCGCCCAGCGACTAGTAGTTCACAGGTTCAATCCCCACTGTGGGAACGTTCTTTAGATATACCCCATAGACACCAAGTACTGGTTCTAGTCCCAGGAAACGGACTTGAAAGCATTTTAAATAAGCCTAAGGCTTTATATGCAATTAAGCTAAGATTAATTGGTTTAAACTTATCCTGCAATCTCAACCTTTAAACAGAAATAATTAAAAGGAAAACCTGTTGTTCAGGCAGAAAGTGGGTGAATGTGTGATCACTTGTTTCATTATTTACGCAGTTGGAGCGTTGGGTGTGCAGGTCAACCAGGTTGAGCTTGTATGACCAGGATGCTCTTAAAGGGGGACAGTACTCTGCCCACTGGGAACTAGAACAAGATGAAATAAACTTTCGTAACAGACTCACAAAGACAGTTCAACATCCTCCTCCATGTAAACTCCAGACAATAAAAAACAAAACGCACATAACTCATCATAACATGGCAAATTTAAACAATATCCTATAATATCTAAAGATTCTTAAAAGTTAGCTCCAAGCAGTTGTTGAAATTTGTTGAAAAAGAAGTTCCATTTTCTTTTGCTGATTGTTATGTCCATATTACTTTTATCATTTTTTTTTTGTTAAAATCAGAAACAAATGTCTTTGTCAAAACTAATTAAAAACAAAACAAGAGCTGTCAGACGACAGCGCGCTCAACTATTCAAGTGCTTGACAGTATAACGTAAGCCATCATGGGGAAATTGTTCATATTCAATAAGTTCAAGGTAATATAGGTCATATTATTACTGGAAGAGGACCATAATTGAAACATATTGATCGCTTATGTTTGAAAGAAGTGGTACATTATAGACGATCTGAGTTAAGGAATATTTCCACAATCTATTGAACATTTGTTAAGACATAAAACAAACTAATACAGTTATATTTCAAGTTTGCTATAATAGCTTGGGTGGGATGGTTGGACGGTCTATAAAAAAAAATTAAAAAAAATATTTACCATGTTTAAAAATAATGAGAATAAAAAAATAAAAGGAAAAAAAAATGGGTGTGGGGGGTGATTTTTGTCTGGNAATTTCTTCATTTCTACACCGATTCACTTTAAATTGATACTGAACTTCTCTTATGACAATACGGTCAATCTCAACTATGCATGGCCCCATTACCAACCCTGGGGCGCCCTGCCCACATAGGTCACACCCACCCAAAATTGCCTTTAACTAGAACTTCTTCATTTCTACACCAATTCACTTCTAATTGATACTGAACTTCTCTTATGACAATACTGTCAATCTCAACTATGCATGGCCCCATTACCAACCCTGGGGCACACCTAGGTCAAACATTTGGCGTGGGGATACGCGTCGGCCTCTGCTGCGCCATTTCTTGTTTGGTATTTCTTTGATGATTTTAGTGCGTAAATTTACGAGAGACATGGCTTATTTAGGAAAATAGTCAGAAAATTTTGTATTTTTGAAATTCAAAGTAAATATAACTGATCTTTTACTTTTAATTAGTTCCTAAATTTACGCAGTGTTAGGGACAGTTTTTGTTAACAACTTCAAATAGTCTGTAAAATTGCCAGGGTTTTATATTGATTTAAGTTTGTAAATTTACACAGAGCTTTGCTTATGTAGAAAAGTGCTTTGGACAATTTTGTTTGTTTGAAAAGTTGGTAAAAATATCAGGTATTTTGATTAAATTTACGCAGAGCTTGGCTTATGTAGAAAGATAGTTAGAAAAATGTTGTATTTGTAAAATGCAAAGTATAACTCTACTGTTTTGTTTTACCATAAATTTGTTCGTAAATTTACGCAGTGCCTGGGACAATTTTTGTTTATTATTTCGAGACGTTTGTTAAAATATTTGGTATTTTTATGTTGATTAAAGTGTGTAAATTTACGCAAGGCTTGGCTTATGTAGAAGGCTAGTCAGAATCTGTGGTAGTTCTGAAATTCAAAGTACAATATTATACTGACCTCTTTACAATAAATAAGTTTGTAAAATTACGCACTGCCACTGGAGAAATTGCCAGGGGTTTTATTTGATTTAAGTGCGTATATTTAAGAAGATCTTGACTTATGCAGAAAGAGCATATATTTTAGTTAAAAAGTATTGTATATTTGAATTTCAAACTATAATATTGCTATCTTTTGCCTTAAATTAGTTCGTAAGTTTACGCAGTGCTTGGGACAATTTTTGTTCATTACTTTGAATTGTTTGTAAAATTATCTGGTATTTTGATGTTCCTTTAAGTGCGTAAATTTACGCAAGGCTTATGTTGAAAGATACTTCAAAAAAAATATTGTATTTGGAAATTCAAACTACCACATCACGTTTTTTTTTTTAAATTAGTTCGTAAATTAACGCAGTGCTTGGGACAGCTTTTGCATAGTTCTTTGATTTCTATGTAAAATGATAAGGGTTTTTATGATGATTTAAGTGCGTAAATTTACGAAGAGCTTGACTTACGCAGAAAGATCATATATTTTAGTTGAAAGTGTAGTTTATTTGAATTTCAAACTATAATATTGCTATCCTTTGCCATAAATTATTTCGTAAATTAACGCAGTGCTTGGGACAATTTTTGTTTATTACTTTGCATCGTTTGTAAAATTATCTGGTATGTTCATTTAAGTGCGTTAATTTACGCAAGGCTTATGTTGAAAGATACTTTGAAAAAAAAATGTATTTGTGAAATTCAAACTACCTCATGACTTTTTTTTTATAAATTAGTTCGTAAATTTACGCAGTGCTTGGGACAGCTTTTGCATAGTTCTTCCATTTCTATGTAAAATGATAAGGGTTTTTATGATGATTAAAGTGCATAAATTTACGCAGTGCTTGCAAAAATCGACAACAGTATTTTGAAAAGTTTGTCAGAGTGAAATTTATGGGCAATAAAATGAGAATACATATGGATGTATTAATATTATTTTCGTGAACATTTGCTACCTACATGACGATATCCAACGTGCTAATGATTTCTTGCAATCATGAAGGCATTAGCTTAACTATTCCAAACCCGAACTATGTCTTTATTTCAATTATATCGAGACTTCTTTGTCTCCGATACAACATCAGAATGTTGACAGAAGCCTAGCAATACAAGTTTTGCCCTTTGCTAATATTAAACTTATTTGCCTTTAAAATTATGCATACATCCTTCTCTAGCCTTTTAAGAAGACATTTCCCTGGGCGGTATTAGAAAAGCGGCACCGCTGTTCCTTAACTTCTAAATCAATGTGTCCACGTGGCTTAAAGTTAATCAACCTCCGCGCAGAGATTTGACTGAAACTAGCATAGGATCAAATCCCTGCCGCCATGACCGACCAAGTGATGATAGCCGAGTCACGTGATACAATAAAGGCGTCTTTTGGTATCAACGGCATAGATAGCAATGTGTAAACGCCGAAGAAGAAAGTACCAGAGAATTGTTTCCTTTATGAAAACAAAAGAAATGTTAGTTAAACCGGACAAAAAAATCATATTATAATGATAAAGAATCCCTTCCGTTAAAAAAACAACAACACACGCGATGATAGCCGAAACACGTGGTTCAATAATGGCGTCTTACAGTATTGATCTGGTAAGATTTTCTTGTGATGGCAGAGGTTGTATTGAGAGCAAGGAACGACATCTCTGCATGAAGATTGGAAGTTTATGGTAGTTATTCTTCGTTTGAAATTTGAACAAGCGCTTGCAAGCTGTGATTCATGTGTAGTTTGTATTCGATAGACAAAAATCAAATCACTAACGCGCTAGTCATCTGTTAGTGTATAAGAGCTTACAATGGGTGACATTACTGGGTTGTTTTATAACTAAATCAAGTTTAATCCAGAGTGTTGCCCCTTCAATGTAAATCACATTCACGACAAACAATAATCACACTTATGCCAATCATCAAACAATTCTACGTTATTGGACGTGTCACCAGTGACATTGTTCTCACTCTTTGAATTTGACATGATGTCGAGGAATGCCCGTGGCATGTTCCATCTTTCATATAAGCATGGATACTGCAACGGTAATTATGCACACAGCCTGGTTGTGGACTCTTTCCAGAGTCTGTTGGTGGGACGCGCAGCCGCCATCCGAGAGTGGGAGCCGTATAATTCTAACTTTGTCTTGCTACACCATCTTGTGGATCTTTTTGTTGGCTCTCCGCTGGTTTGCCGCCAGTTTCCTCGTGATGGGTGAAATTCCGTCTGGCTTTTACTTTGCGTTCTGAACATGTTGTTCCCGTGGCTTTCTCTCTTGAAATGTTACCCCTTCCAGGGATAGTTTGGCAGACTGAAATTGTGGAGAGTGAACACAGTGAGTCTGAGGATTTCTCCTTGTTGAAGGTAATGCACCAATAAGCAGTCCCAGTTGAGATCTCGGCCAAAGACAGCTGCATTGTGTTGCGGTTTGTGCATACTAATTTGTGCAATAGATAATCAGGGCATATGCGTACATGGCGTTTTGTTCGTCTTCGGGTAGTACTGACATTATGTTGTGACACAACAGCTCATTGTGGGAACCCTTGGCTGAACAGCACATTTTGTCTACCGACACACGACACGTACATGATGCCGTGGATACCACTGCGGAGACGCTTCGCAAGGAGTTCGTCCTTCCACACAGTGTCGAATGAATTTTGTGGGTGTATAAAGACAGCAAGGGTCATCTTCTGGTATGCGTCTTCCAAAAGCGTGTGTTCTCTGGCCTTCCGTATGTTTATATCTTCTGAAACCGGCTTGCTCTGGCGCCATGATGCTGCTTGTCGCTATGAACCACTGCATGCGCTGTTTGACCATGCGCTCCATGGCCTTCCAAATGCAGCTTACTAGGTAGCTCACGAGTTTCCCCTTGTTCATCCCTTTCTTCAGGGAAGGAATCATGCTGGCCTCCAACACTTTTGTTCCTGGCCCTGAGATGAGTTAACATTGAAGATCTTCAACAGCGTCTTGAGGGCTGTGTTGTTTAGGTGATTATTTCATAGGTAGTGTCTCCATGGCCTGGATATTTCCTTTTTCGTGTGTTTAATAACCTTCTTCATTTCTTTTAGTAAGATCGTATTGATCTCATTGGTCATTGCTTCATTCGCGTTGTTGTCTTGGCCTTTTCTCATTTATCCTGTTAGACTTCGTTCTCTGGTTCCCTTGGTACTGAAGTGTTGCCCTCCTATGCGGATGCTTTGACCAAAGCAATTGCGACCGCCCTTTCTGTCAAGGTTCTTCCTTCCTCATCAAAGTTGATCTTCTTTTATTATTCCATGTTGCCCCCGTCATTTAAGGATTTGATAAGTTCACACAGCTTTGGATGTCTCTCCACACTTAAATTGATATTCTAAGTATTGGGCCTTGCTTTCTTGGAGTCTGATTTTGTTTCATGGGTGGGGTTCCTCCCTGTCTTGGGTGAGTTTGTCGTGTGCATTCTGTAATTATTGTGTCAATAAGTGACAATACATATGGCTTGTAATTGGAGATGGTGCTGCCACAGAGGTAACGTAGAACTCGTAGACGGTCGCCTGATATTTCTATGCACATCCTCTTAACATCAGACCAGGTCTGGGATGATGGTAAAATGTCATAGGCGAGAGTAAGATGCAGGCTGATAAGTGGGATCGTTAACGAGTAACAGGTGGTTCTCGTCTTGCAATGCTTTTATCCCTGTCTTTTCTGGTATAGCCCCGAGTCTGGGGCTGGCTGTCCAGTTCCTTAATGATGCGAAAGCAACTGTCTGGGACGTGGATGGTGTCTAGTGATATGATCCTGTTGTTGTGTAGTAGTAGTTGATCAGCTCAAGTGTACTTTTCCTGGTTATGATCTTGGTGTGGATGCACTCTACCTGCTCCATGTAGTTCTTTTCCGCTTGTGCCTAGAGTACTCAATAGTTCTAGAATGATTAATCTTATTTGTTTTTCCACAATATTAAATAGAGGATATTTGTTCATGTAAGTGTAAGATTGTTTGTTATTTAACGAGTGATCATAGAAAATATATTTTCACGAGTGGCGTAGCCACGAGTGAAAATATTATTTTTCTATGATCACGAGTGAAATAACAAACGATCTTACAATGACATGAACAAATTTTCTGTTTCTTTTATGCCCCTTTTTCAAGAAAATAATTAATAATAATTTCCCTTTCGCTGAAAAGTGACCCTCTCTCCCGTGGCGTGCCTCAATACATTGAAATGACGTCATTTTGTTGACGAAATGACGTCATTATTCCAGGGAAATTCTTCAGTTAAACTCTTTTACAATGTAAATAAACGGTAAAAAAAAAGAAGATAAAATTTAAAGAAAATTTGTTGGATTCGGTGGAATATGGGTTTTATTTCACTCGTGATAATAGAAAAAATATAAACAAGGATATAAACAAGGGAAGTACATCTTGATATGATAATCTAAAAATAGAAAAAGAAATTCCGCAAATTTGTTCTTTTAAAAATTTCACCGGTGAAAAGAACAATTTTGTTCTTTTCACTGCGGTTATTTCACTGCAGAAATGTCTTATTTTATCATTAGGTATAAACGAAATTGTATAGTTTTTTTTAAATCTCTAGCAATTTATCCAACAACAGGGATGTTGAGTGGTTGGCTGCACTAGAACTGACTACTTCTGTGTCTAGATTGTTTGGATAATTTGTGTTTATTTGTGAAGTATGCGTTCTTTGGTTGTGAAAAACATGCGTAGCAAGCGAAATGATTGCGTCCTAGAATACCCAGAATTTTATGGCGTAATTTTCGTAAAAAGGATGCGTACACGTAGGCAAAATTACGTGTTACCAAGAACTCTGTTTTTTCTTACATTCTAATATGTCATACACCAATCATGAACGTTTTCCCTCATTAAAGGCCTCAGAATGTATGGCATGGGAATTTCGAGTCTCTCCTTAATCACCCATGGAAACTGACGTTGACAAGTGTGAGTACCTGAATAAATGTACAAATTGTATAACGCGGATGCAACCAAGTTTCTGAGTATGAGTATACATACATTGCCAATATATTAATTAATAATATAAATGTATGTATCAATAACACCAGATACAAAATACAAAGCACAATAAATTATTCAGTGTAATTTGCTTTTATTTCAGTGTTACAAATGAACATTCAATAAATAATTAGATAACATAAGCATTTCAAATAATAGCACCAAATGTACATCTACTTTAACTGCAACACATACATTATTCCATTACAAATTTAACAGGCTTGTCACCATAGGATGACATATGCCCTCCTTTTCCACATTTTTCGAAACCTAAACGCAAAATCTAACCGCAAAGTGTGACAGAATTTCAGACGGACAGACAGACAGACGGACAGTGCGATCACTATATGCCCACCCTAGGGGGCATAAAAACACTCATTTAAAAGTTACACAGTGTGGTTCTTCAGTAAATTACAGTGCAACCAGAAAAAAATTCAAAACAACTTTCTCACAAACGTGAATTATACCCCTACACCCCTACACCACTGTCTCAGCTATGTTCAAGGGCAAATAAGTCAGAATGTGTAGATAACTGGGGTTTACACATTTTCTTGAATATCATCCCTTCATGGTGAGGATATATTTTAAGCTGTATTAAACCCCCCCCCCCCACACACACACACAAGCTGTACGTTTCCGGTTGACTGTCTGGCTGTCCTCATCCAGAAGTCAGATTTCTTATATTTTCCAGAGCATATCTCGAAAACTAGAAGAAGTATCAACTTGAAACTTTATATGTAGATAAATGTATTGAGGTAATGTTCAGTGCACAATGGTTTTAACTTGAAACTGTATTATGTAGATACATTATTTGGGAAGCGGACAACTACAACAAGCGAGGCCTGGTATTGTTATGCGCAAGGGGAGTTAGAAGGTTAGGGGTAGGGTTAGGGGTCGGGTTAGGGTTTGGGTTAGCCTAAGCCCAACCCTAACCCGACCCCTTACCCTAACCCAGGGTTATCCCCCCATACCAGGCCTCGCTCATTGTAGTTGTCCGCTTCCCACATTATTTGAGGTAATATGCTGTGCACAAGAACTATGCTCTGCTAGTTTTAGAGTTATTGCCCTTTGTTTATTTATTTACATAAATTTTGTCCTGAGCATATCTTAAAAACAAAAAAGGGATATTAACTTAAAACTTAATAGGCCGCTAGATCTCATTTTGATTTTGTGCAGCGCACAATAACTACAACTCTTAATCAATATATTAAGAGTTACAGGTATTGTCCTTTGTTGATTTGCAAATTTAAATTTTGAATGGGGCACATCTTTTTAACTTTAAGAGGTATCCCCTTAAAACTAACTAAGTAGGTCTCATTTAGGGGATGTCCCGTGCACAAAAACCATAACTCTTGCTTCCGTATTTTGAGAGTTATTGCCCTTTGTTAATTTATTTCATTTAAAATTTCATATGTTGCAAACTATAAGAGGTATCAACTTAACCTGCAGATATATATCAATTACGGGAAGAGAAGTGGAAAAAACAACAACAATAACTCCTGCTTTCATAATTTCACAGAAATCTCCGTAGTGAGCATTCATGTTGAAATGTTTTCCACAGCATATCTAGAATATAATATGAGGTATCAAGACAAAACTGAATAGGTGTGAAACTTGAATTTTTGGAAAACCAGTTCTTAACCCTTTGAGCGCTGGAACCGGATTTTGAAGGCCTTTGCAAACAGTTTGGATCCAGATGAGACGCCACAGAACGTGGCGTCTCATCAGGATCCAAACTGTTTGCTATTCTGATAATATTCTTTGAAAAAAATTCAAAGAAAATGCTTATTTTAGAAATTTAGCAGACAACATTTTAGCAGACGACAAATTTCCCAGCATGCAAAGGGTTAAATT
>VMBQ01004408.1:0-25164 GCA_007657795.1 Dreissena rostriformis | reverse complement strand
AAGATTGAACATAATAATGTTATGATTTTCTATCAGTTTTAAGTCGCTTATCAACCGCATGAAATGTTGATTAGGTAGTGTATTGTGTTTATATGTTTGAAATTGTTCATTCATGTTGATTCAGTTTTTAAAGCAATCAAATATAAATATTACATTTCCGTTGCATTTTTTTGTACACTGGTTCTGGTATTTGCAGAATAAAAAAAAACAAACAATACATATGGATTTTGAACTACATGTATTCCATTTAAACGCAGTTGTCTTTCCAAACATTTTAATAACACATTTATGACTCGTTTCGTTCTCTAAATGAAAAATCTAACCACAATACTTTTAGACAGAAAATTGTCGTCAGACTATGTTATTAGCGAACCGACCGATGTGTGATCTATAAGTTACTTAAAAAGCAATTTGATAACATTAACGGTTTTCAATTCAAGGAACAAGTTCCAGCTGTCGCGGAAAATTCGAATAGTTGCGTAACCATTGTTCCTATAGAGAACTTGCTTATCAAATCCATCACGCAATAGGCTGAGATCTAATGTATTACAGATGACAAGAAAATATAGGATACAATCACATTTGAATAGGTGGGAACAGAAGTGTCGTCGGCAAATTATGACAATTAGTATTGTATGTCATTAATGTTAATTCCCTTAATATAAGTTTTTAACCTTATTTGAATGGACAATATTTCAGCGCAAAGTATAAAAATATAACAGCTGAGCACATATCCCTGTCTGCAAACACGTTGTAAAGAAAAAAAATCTGATCAAACACTCTCACTGCCTTACCGCCGATACTCCGTCTTTATACAATACATTAAACCATTTTACTATGTTAGGACGAAAATTAAACCATTGTAGAGTCCGATTAACAAATGCCCATGACAAAGAATAAAGGGCCTTTTCGAAATCTATGAACAGCAGCAGACCCGGCATATCGTTTTCGTCTGTGCTATTGCGTATATCGTAAATGTTACGATCTAATTGCGTCCACTACCCAGAATACCAGCTAACGAGCTCTCCTCGTTTCCAGTCGAATCACAGTTGATGCCAGGAAATAGTGGTAGTTCCTGCAATACATAAATAATATTTTGTATCAGAATATGTTGTTATGTCGTATCTTGTCATTATCTATGTAGAAAGTAATGCAGAATATAGTACGAAAACATTATTTCAACAGTTTAAGTGAACACAAATGCGAAGAAGAAGATTTTCTATTCGAATTACTTTTTGGGCCAAGTAATTTTTGTACTTAAAACGTTGCACATATATTCCATTGCCGAGGAATGAGAAATCCAACACAGAGAACCTTTATAACACCCTGATATAAAGTTTTAAATTGAAAATATAAGAACACATTAAGGGGAGTTACTGCATGGTATGCTTTAAAGACGCATATTCGTAGACATACAGCATAAGTAAAAACGCGCATATTTGAGGCGGTTATACCCTGTGTTAAAACGTTTATTCGATTCAGTCTAACATCCTATGCATGTACGTAGGTTCAATAAAAACGTGTAAATACTCATGCACGCTGCGGTAATGACGTATGTAAAAACGCTTGTTCGATACGCTAATAATATGTCAATATACGCATGTTTCATAAGCTTATCATAGATTTAAATGCACGGTTGTAACATGTGTACATATGCTTCTGCGTTCATTCGGTATGTAAATATGGAAAGTTGTCCTAGAAGCAAAATCATTTAAATGTTTTACTACCTAATTTTCGCTAGAATCGAACACAACATTTGTCTGTACGTTTTTCTACAGATTCGAGCATATCCAGAGATTAACGTTCATCAAATGCATTAAACATTCACATTTATACAAAGTTCCACTGAAAAAAACACTTACCCGTGAACTATAGATATACAATTGGTGAAAACAAAACGATGAACAAACATGTGAAGATTAACAATGAAAACGTGCATTTACATCTGATTCTATAGCAGAACAGATTGGCCTTGCATTTCATTGGTCCGTCCGACAGTGGCTTATCAGATCACCGATTTCGCTATTTCCAAGAATTGTTTACGTGATCTTATTCTCAGAAAATCAACCGATTTCGTGGGAAACGTACTAGAAGCGTTCTTCGTATTGATATTTAAAGTCGAATAGTTATCTCGTTCTTGATTTATTCTTGATTTATCTCCTCCTACACTATAAGCACTAGAACCTTGAAACTTACACACATGGTAGCTATGAGCATATGTGCGACCCTGCACTATTGTGAATTTTGATCTGACACCTGGGTCAAAAGTTATGGGGGTTGGGGTGGGGCCGGGTCAGAGATTTTCACTCATTTTTTAATGTTATTTTACATTAACTTCTTCATTTCTACACCGATTTACTTCAAATTGATACTGAACATCTCGTATGACAATACGGTCAATCTCAACTTTGAATTGCCCCATTACCAACCCTGGGGCGCCCCGCCCACATTTATTGTGATATATTTATGCCCCCGGAAGGGTGTCATATAGCATTTGAACTGTCTGTCCGTCCGTCTATCTGTCTGTCCGTCCGTCCGAAAACTTTAACATTGGCTACGACTTTTGCAATATTGAAGATAGCAACTTGATATTTGACATGGATGTGTATCTCATTGAGCTGCACATTTTGAGTGGTGAAAGGTCAAGGTCAAGGTTATCCTTCAAGGTCAAGGGTCAAGTATATGGCTTCAACGCGGCGCAGTAGGGGGCATTGTGTTTCTGACAAACACATCTCTTGTTTTTTTTTCACTTTACTTCATAATTCAATGTTGATTATGGGGAATTGAAAATATGCATGGCTTTGAAATTTAACTGGATGACATAACTAAAAACATGCGGCTTGGGGATACGCGTCGCACGAGGCCGCGCCATTTCTAGTTGAACATAATTTGGATATTGACTATGCTTATTCTAGATGGTAGCAAACTTACACAAACAATACAACCTTTACAAATAAAAAAACTGAAGGTAACTGCTGATGCAACAAATTGAACATTGCTGACACAATTTGTGTTATTGATAATCACCATTGTATGCCTTTAGCAAATATTTATCGAAAACAACAGTTGTCTTGTTTATTATACTCATCGCCTTATAATTATCTCCCCTTGTACATATGCATGCACTAGTACAGCAAAACGGATATTAGTTCGTAATGCGTAATATTTCGAACATGTTCAGGAACAAATCAAGACAATTTAGAATTAAAGACAATTATAAATAATAAACATGCACAAGTAAGATATTACTTTATCAAAAACATCAAATAAGAAGTGCTCCTTATCGTATGAGTCAGTACACAAACATTACGTCGGTTTCATTTGACCGACTAACCTGGAAAGCTGAATCGCAAACTGCGTTTCATGGTAACATGGAAGTAAACATGATATTAATAGCGCAAAAACGTGTATTCCTAGAACGCTGGAAAAAATAAATTCATAGAACTCGGAAACAGGTATATAACGCACAGTCTGATATGCACAGCCAGCAGACGCAAAACAAGCACGAACACGTTCAGATAGAAACGGGAACTAAGTTTAATATCTTTTAAAAATTTGTGTTTCAAATGGAGGTGTTTAGTGTACTGCTTTTAGCTGCGGTTTTTGTCAGAGCGCACTGCGCAAACGGGTAAGTTGCTTTAAAAAAAATACAATCTTTACTTTTATAGAAGTATATAATTACAATATTAAACAGTATCAAACTTGTGGCAATACGATAATCGTAATTATAAGTGTTCAATGTTGCAAACAATATTTTTTAAATAATAAAATTGGGATATTATGTATTATATTTTCAATCTAACATTTAATATAAAACCTATTTAAAAGTGTGAATATGTTTTAGATTATAAATTACTTTTTGTTATACAAATTGTGTCAAGGTGTGTGCTTTTAAAATCTTTAAGCATATATTGTTTGATACACAGGAAGGAAATGTTCGGTACAATATCAGAAAAAGAACACCACACTTCAGACCCAATGACATAATAATGACCAACCAGCCTGCCCCAAACTGTTCATTTACCTCAGCCGTCTGCTTCGGCCCATATACACGCTGGAGCTTACTGGACGGTCACTACTATGTTTTGGGGATTTCAGTGGTGTGTTCTAGTTCTTAATTAAATGCACTTCACCATTTAAGTTAAGTGTTTTGTTTAAAATATTTGTGAAATGCATAGATTCTGTTACCACGAGTTGTGCAAACTATCTTATTATACACAAGGTTGAACTACTGGTTGTATTAGATCTATAATACATTATACAAACAAATAATGTACCAAATATTATATATTTAATGCAATTTATCGTCGGAAAAATGAAATGACTTTATTGTCTTAAAAGTGTAATATGTTCACACTAGAAGCAATACTGTTAACCGATTATTGAACTCACATTAAGGCATGACAAATAGTTGTTGCCACTTATCCGATCGACCATAATTGTATGTGCCGACCCTAAACTTGTTTTTGGTATGCAAGGTTGAGTGTTCGATCATTTCTGCTAAATTCATTATATTCACTCAATTATACATAAAGTGATACTAGTTTTGTTTCATTCGACATACTCGTTAAATTAACTTTTGATGAACTGCAATGAACTTACGACATAATATTAACTAGAGATTTTGAAGATTTATACATGTCATTGAATATCATTCTCAAGTTGATCATAAAGAATTAAACAATTAAACGATTAGCCGACCTGTTTATCTTACTTTTTGTTGGAGATGTTAGTGGAAAGAAGTACGTGTTTAGTCTAAGGTCTATTTGTAACCTGGTGTTTTAATGCAATGTTCGTCGAAAATCTCAAGCATCTAATTGTATCAATAAGTATTTCACGAGGCGGATGTCTGTAATCGGTGAAAAGCAAGCTAGATAAAAGCAACACTTCAGTTTGAATTACACAGAGGAAAGAGGCGTCTGTTTTCATCCTTGAGTGCGAACTAGAATCTGAGAAAATTTTGACGTGTATAGATCCGGACTGTGACTGCGTAATTACGCTTGTGTTTAGGATTCATTAAACATACAAATACAAGCGAAAAAGATCATACCATTACAGTATTTACAGCGTATGCTTGGTTTGTTTTATCATACGTACGGTTTTATGAAAAAAAAGGATATCAGCGTTCATATAACTTAGAAATGTATATCAGAACTCAAAGCATTGTTATTTAAAAGCGCCATGTCAGGACACATCGCCAGTGTCGTCTGCTTCGTCACCGTCCTGATGACGTCACATGACGTAAACGGACAGACGCATGATGTGGCACAGCTGAACAGAAAACTGACGATCATCAAGAATTCCATCGATGGCGATATCGTCGACATCCGGCTCGAGATCATGGAACTGAAGATGATCGTCCAGCAGATTTTGGTCGGTCAAAGGAGCGCTAGCGATGGGTCCATTATTGGTAAGGAAATAACAGCAAATAGTTATAAATACTAGTTTAATCATATAGAACTTATTTTAATGCCACGTGCTCCATTGTGGGCCAGGGTCTTGTTTTACCAAAAATCGTACGACAAATGTTAAGTTCCGATTGAGTTTTGTAGATTCAAAATATAAAAATGTACGGAGAATATTAAAGATATACATAAGAAGATAATACAGAATATACCGTTTCCGAACTGATTAACTTTACTAAAGTAATTATATATGTTTGTTCAAATCGTATTTACTCTTCCGTTATTAAAATTTGTCGTATGATGGTTTATAACACGTGGTTCAAAAGTGTTCCTCATCCTCACTTGCAATTATAATGATTCTTCAATGATTCTGAAACGTAAAATGTTTCTGAAACATAATATGGTATGGTATGGAAACACATGAATCGCTGGCATTTGGTTGATAAGTCAGAGATCAAAATTGGTGGATGAAAAAGTCAGTTTTACCATCAAAATAACTAATCTTCATAAGTTTACTAGTATTTGTGATAATATAAGTTCGTGAAAGAACAGATATAATTATGTAGGCACAGTTTGGTCATAATACGAGTAAATAAATGAAATAATACAAATAAAGATGTATAGGTCGCGAATCGACAGAGTTTGAACACATGTAAATTATGGCAATAAAGCTGTTTTTAGAAAAATGAATATATTTAAGATATAGTTAGCTCATTAGCAAAGTACAGCTACAGCATTGAACACATGTTAATTGTTTCTTTCTTCATTTTTATCGATAGGTCAGGGAATGCCAGCAGGTGTTAATCAAAATGAGATTACAGATCTCAAAAATAAGTTGAAGGATCATGAAAACAGACTGAACCGATTATTCAATACAGAAACAAAATGCGAAGACAGAGTGAACGCTCTGCAAAAGCACTTTGAAGAAACCTTAGCGGCAATAATGAAAGCTTACGAGAAACTGAAGGCACACGTGACCGTCTCTGTGGTGGATCAAATTCATATCCTTTCCCAGACTATGATGTCCGAGCACAGCAAACTGAGTGCGAGGATTGACCGTACAGATGCAAATATCGTAAGACTGGCTGGTGGAGTCAACGCTCTTCAAAATACGTTTGAAGAAACCGCAGCGATACATATGGCAGGATACAAAGATCTGGAGACGCACATGTCCGTTCAAATGAATAACCTTTCCCAGTCCGTGATCACTTAACAAAACATACTGAGTGCGAGGATTGACAATGCAGATGCGAAGATCGTATCACTTGCTGGTGGAGAAAACAAGCTGGATGGATTTTCGAGAGCGATTGGAGAGCTAAAAACAAGGACTGACAAGTGCTGCACAGGTCAGTACGGTTAGTTAAGTATCGTACAGAAACCATCATATATTTAAATATATAACCATCTCATTTATAGACACTGTACCGTCTGAATCATCATACCAGTGTGACAATTACGTTTGAATAACAGCGATAATCGTTGTTGCTATAAAGATGTCTTCGGCGTAGTAAACTGCCGCAACACCCCTTAAAGTGTTATTTTTGTTCAAAGATGGCATCATAAAATAATTGGAAGGGAATATTAAAAGTTTTGGTTTTGATTAGCGAAGAATCAGATAAAGACATATTTTACTTGTAGCTTTGCCAATTATATGATTAAATGTGAATTTAAATCAATTATTAGAGCATCCAATACCGTTTCTTTTTTTATTAAATTCTTTGATTCCGTAAAGTTAATGTGTAAGAATGTTTCACATGTATATTTTGCCAGAACTATAACGTAATGACGTCACAATAATGACGAATATTCACAGTATACCAATTCAAAGGTATTAAACTCCAAAGTGACCTCAAATGGGATGCACATATAAACTCGATCACTAATAATGCAAACCAGGCACTAGGATTTCTTCGCCGCAACCTAAAAGAAGGTTTCAAAACCCTAAACCCTGTGGCCGTCATAGTCCCCCTTATCCACCTGTAGACACTTACAATGTAAATCATTTTAAATTAACACCCAACTGAACACCTTTGTACAGTGTTCACCCCTTAACCAAAAGGCGCCGGCACGAAATCTTCAATTTCGAAGGAGTGCTGTATCGGACAAAGAAGAACAAATTATCAATAATGTTCATTATTATTGTTCATGTTTTGAAACAATGAATAACCAGTTTAAACTTCTTTATATTTCTATATAACCCTTGAAAATGATTTTAATACTTAAATAAGAATGTAGTCTCGTATGCAAGCAATCAATTTACAATATGCCACCTATGTTTTAGCTCTTTTAATATGTACCTTATGGTTTCATAATTCTTATTATTTCCACAAACGAGGGGAAACAATACTTATTACCAATCTGGATAGCGGCTTTATTTAAAATTCTGTATACTGACACCTATTTGTTTGGATTATAAATTGTGTAAGCACTTACTTCTGAGATTTATATATCTGTAGATAGTTTTTTATATTCCTCCCTCAAATATTCTAGTGAGCTTTAAATGTTTTTATCGTCACGCACATATCTTGTTAACAAGCATTTCGACAATAAAATATGATCAATAATGTTAAAGACCAATATGAATGCATATTTGCTAAGAGGTTTCGTTATAAGATGTGTAGAGGTTAATTATTATCCGTACACTAATTGCTCATATACTGATCGAGAGCTACATTTGACCATTCCCTGCGTATCTTAGGATTTTAGTGTGTGTTTTTTTTAAGTTGCTTAAAACGTCTCTTAAAATTAAAAATTAAAGTGTGTATTTTGCTTCATATGCCTCTTCTGCAGGACACTGGTGTGCTTATTTGCTCCTTACTCGCAATTCAAATATTTTTCATGTACTGCATGCCAAACGATGGAGCTTTCTTCCACAACAAACAAGCATTACAAAAATACCTGACACAATAGTTAGGCAAAGTCTAAAAAACGTTTTTATCATATCTAAATTTATTTGAAGAACGATAATGGTAATCAGTAAAATTAAGTCAACATTTGAATCTTTAGAGCACGGATATTGAATTCAGAAATAAGATTTTGATGTAAATTCAATTATACCTTTTATATAATTTATTTTTTGTTTGTGATTCTTACAGAGGTTAAGTATTGCGCCCAAACCACTGTGAACATGGAACATGTGTCAATGGCAGAGCGACTGAAACGTGTATGTTTGAAACGTCTCACATTGGGCGCAATTGCAATGATAAATCCAAAATTATTTGAGCCATCATCTCTTACCAATAAAACTGTGTTATTTAGGTCGATACGCTGTAAAGTAATGTATAAAATATGGGACAAAGTCAAAATTACACGCGAGCGTATTTTGTGATTAATGATTGGNTCTCTCTTTCGGTTTCTCTGCCCCCCTTTCTTTCTCTCTCTCTCTCTCTGTGTCTGTCTCTCTCTCTATGTGTGTATTATCGCAAACATCTCTACAAATTACAAATAAAATGTCTATTGTTTTATTAGGGTCCAACCTCATAGGGTTAGGTTAAGGGTTAGGGTTAGGGTTAGGGTTAACCCCTAACCCTTCCGACCTATCATACATTAACGCAAAATAAACCTGTTAAGATCCTGCTTAGAAAAGTTACTAGAGAAATTGAGAACGGATAGTTATGGAAACAGCCATTGATGCTCTCTGTTCACATTAGATACAGTTATACGCACTGTTATTGACCATCTTATTGACAATATCGTAGATATATTGCATCCAAATACCAATAACTGTGTCTTTCTAGTGAATTATGTCAATATACACATGTTTGTATAAAAGGTTTATAGACACACATACCAATGTTGATCATCAGCATGTGCATACAAATGGTAATTTTAAATTGTGTTTGGAAATCTCCAAAAATGTTAGCCACTACGCTCTGTTAATTTGCTCCGGTTATTTTTTGAACGTATTATCAATATATTTTTTACAGACAATATGCGGATACCATGTGTTACCAAATGCGAATATTGAACAGTAGTAGGAACTAGGAATGAAAACGCTAACGCGTATTGTAGCAATAACATTCCACGGGTTGACATGAAAGAGTACCNCGTTATGTCTAATTATATTTTCGTGTATAAATGGGCAATAAGTGCTCGTAACAGCCGTATTTTGACAGTGACATATTATTTTCGACCCAAGTCCTTCGATTAATAATTCAATGTTGGTCGCCGTAGCAAATCAATGTTTGTTTTATTTATCACCTTAAGCTCAACAGAATAAATCCATCTTGATCATTTTATTTATTCTCACACTGGGCACAATTGCACTGGTAAATCCTACGTTACTTGAGCAACCATTGGAATTACTGGTACTACTGGTACTACTGGTTCTACTGGCACTACTGGTACTACTGGTACTACGNAGATCATCATCGCGCACCTACAGGAAGAAGCAGCAATATTGGGTTCAACAGATCCAAATTACCTACTTGATTGTTTATTTGACTAATATGCTAAAATGCAAATGAAAATGATTGTTAAACCTAAAAAGAATAATCGTAAAGACTGAGGCGATAATTTATCGTAATGAAAATTACAATGATAAAAAATAGGGGCTGCGTGATATATATACGCGTATATTATTAAAACAAGATCAGTATTAGGAAGGTCGATACGATGTTATTACAAAAACTCGTATATACTACATGTGCATGTGTTGCGATTACTGATAGCCCGATTGTGATACAGGTAACTATTCTGTGTTGTGTCTATTTTACTTGGACATGTTGCAGAGATCGACAACTGTTCATTTAATACGTGCGTGTTTGGGAAATGTTTCAACGGAAGGACGGGGTAAAGTAACAGTAATAATAATAATACAAATACTTATAAGTATAAGCATAATCATAATCATAATACTGAGAAGAATATATATGACAGTTATGGTACTATTACTATTACTACTACAACTTAGGAATTTAGTGTGTTGATTTTTAAGTTGGTTTAAACGACTCGTTAACAATAATAATAAATTATAGTGTGTATTTTGCTTCATATGCCTCTTCTGCAGGACAACGGTGTGCTTAATTGGTCCTAAATCGCAATGCACATATTTTTCATGTACTGTATGCCAAACGATAGAGCGTTCTTACACAACAAACGACCATTAAAAAAAGACGATGTAAGGATTTTAGCGGTTCTTCGCACGACGTCGCCGCAAACATTCACGTTTTATTTCACATAATATTTATATACTTGTTATTGTACGTTATTTTTTGAAAGTCAGATAAAGGTACGAACCTACACAACGCGTAGTTATCCATGACGATCGCATATTTTAGTGCCGTGACCACAAAAATGGACCGACAGATGTTATTAGCAGCAAGAGACGGACATAGGGCTACGCTTGAAGATTTATTCGTGCAACTAGAAACGGCAAAGGAAAATAACCCATACGATGAATTTGAGCTTGCTTTGAAATGATCAATGACGTTCTTGCATGGTTGAAATCTGTTGACGAGAAGAATTACAAACACCACCGACGCGGAAAAAATTGCTACGGAACTCAGAGAAACAACTGCATACAGTTTTCATCTGAAATTAAAGTTGCACAGATATAAGAAGCATTCAGCAAACGCTAAACACGGTTCGAGCGCCCCACCCGTTAGCCTTGAACATGAAGCTGAAAACACGAACCAGTCATCGATGCCGCACATACAAGCCCCAGCTGTACAGAAACCGCGCGAGATGGTACAGCGAGTACACGAAGAGCTGCAGATGCCACATCATTTGCCAAAATTAACACAACCGCCCTTTTACGGTGAATTAATTAGCTGGCCTACGTTTTGGGATTCGTTTTCATCCGCCGTACACAACAACCACCACTTACCTGACATACAGAAGTTTTCATACCTCACATCTCTTTTGCAAGACGAAGCCGTCAGAACAATTGAGGGATTGGCGCTAAGTAACGCCAACTACCAGCAAGCTTTTAGTTTACTACAACAGCGGTATGAACATATTCAGAAGATCTACGCTGCCTACATGTCCAACTATTACGGCTGCCGCCACCCGCCGCAAACATCCGAGAGCTTCGTTTCTTCTACGATCGTCTGGAAACCAACATCCGAGGATTAGAGGCATTTGGAGAGGAAAAGGATTCTTATGGTTATCCGTTTATTCCTATTATTTTAGACAAACTTCCGTCGTAAACCCGCAGAAATCTAGCCCGAAAAAATAAAACCGAAACGTGGATTCTCTCAGTTTTGAGGCAAGCTATTTTTCGCGAGATCGATATTATGGAAGCTGGGGACAGTCATGAAATCCGCGACACACCATTTCCAACGGCAGCCTTCCAATCAAGTGCCCGGATAAACGGAAATCGACAGAAGCGAAACGATGCCAATACGCGAATGACGGTAAGTGAGCGTGAGGGTAAGAAGAGACGAACAGAATGTGTACTTTGCGGAAAACACTATAACGGTTACTGTTATTCTTTAAGTAGCACTCCAGAGAGAGTATCTATTGTGAAGAACAAGACTGTGTTTTAATTGTTTAAATAACAGACATTCAGTGAGAGACTGTCCATCGTCATGGAGATGCAGACATTGTGCACGTAAACATCACATGAGTTTGTGCGCGAATACACACGCAATGACGCCGTCCACAGGAAACGGAACAGCCGTTACCAGAAGTCATCCGAATGAAAGTATCGGAAGTGCTTGTAACAATGATACCGGTGCTATAGTGCTTCACACCACAGCGAAATCGGCCACCTCTAGCGTGCTGCTGAAAACTGCGGTAGCGCCAGTGTATTCACACGGGTTGTGCTTAGACGCTTCAATTTTGATGGATGAAGGAGCGGACACTGCGGTCTTTCATCACACAGGCTATGGCCGATCATCTGCACTTGAAGCGTGAAGGTTCTGACGTCATTAATCTATCTGCGTTTGGAAACCGAGCCCAGAAGACACAGCGACTGGACACATTCACAGTGTAATTGGTAGCGGACGTCGGTAAACGATTCCGGTACGTGTGTTGATTTTACCCTTCATTGCAAAACCACTGTCCAACTACTTCCGGTCGTCTGTTAAAGATCTTCCTTATCTCTGAGGCCTTGAGCATGCACACCCAATAACATCAGAAGCAGATTTGGAGATTAACATTTTGATCTGTGCCGACCATGACTGGGATATCGTATCGTTGGTTATGAAATTATCTAAGTAAAGACCCAGCAACACTTACCTGTTATAGCAAGATCATAAATGACCAAGAGAGACGCGAATTTATTGAACGGTTCGAAAACGATAACACACCGGCTCGTATTCACTATATTTAACATCATATTCAAACATCAGGTGAAGATCCATAGCCGTTAACACGATGACGTCACTGCATACTTACGACACTCCCGATGCAGACGATATCATTGGGCGCAATCTTACCAAAGATAACGCTGCACGGCGTTTTGACCAACACAGACTAGTCATCGACCAATACTGGGCTTGCTGAAAAACGTGAATACTTGACATCACTACGCGAGCACCATAAGACAGGGGG
Source organism: Dreissena rostriformis (assembly GCA_007657795.1). Lineage (NCBI taxonomy): Eukaryota > Metazoa > Mollusca > Bivalvia > Myida > Dreissenidae > Dreissena > Dreissena rostriformis. The sequence goes on along the minus strand of VMBQ01004408.1, from coordinate 12,262 downwards.
GGGGGGACTACCGAGCAGACTATATGAGTAGGTGATGTTGTAATTGTACATGACGATTTCTCGCCGAGGTTGCGATGGAACATGGGCGTCGTTCAAGAGCTGATCCTAGGCAATGATGGACTCTCGCGTGCAGCACACGTGAAAACCGCAAATGGACTGTTGACACGATCCATGGTTAAGCTATATTCAATGGAACTTAATGTGATGGACACTTAGTAACAATGATAATAATCATGATGGACTTTACAAGCGAATAATGTAACTATTTGGGTGCATGAACATTGATAGTTATTTTTCCTTGAAGTTGATAGTGTTGCATTTATTGTCATGATATATTATTTTGTCGGCGGGAGAATGTTAGGATTTTGGCGCGTCGTCGCACGACGTTGCCGCAAATGTTCACGTTTAGTTTGACGTCATATTTATATACTTGTTATTGTACGTTACTTTTTGAAAGTCGGATTAATGTACGAACCTACACAACGCGTAGTTATCTATTACGATCGCACAAAGTATTATAATCAACAGAATACATACAGTTACTGTCAAGTTCATAAAATTTTCGAGTCAAATACTTTCGAGAGGGACCATTACAGGTCGCGTCTATGAATTTAATGTCTATTGCTCTTTGAATCTAGCCGAACTCTAACTGCCTCGCATACAATTAAGCCAGCTTTATATAATGAAAATGCTAAACGGTTGTAAGATGATTTTGTAACAACAACAAATAATGTCGCTAGAGAAATCTCGTGTGGACCTCATTCAGGTCGATGGCGCTGTCATTTTCAGGGGACATCGCCTTCGAAAACGGACGAACGAGCGTGTTCCCCTCCTCCAAGCCGATTATTTCTCTCTCTGTTTGGCGTAGCTTTAAACGGCGCCGAGTGACCAACGCGGTAAAGATGACAATCGTAAGGAACAACCCAACACCTAGAATTGCGAAGACTGTCACCAGATTCGCCTGATGGGACAACAGAAAATGAATTGTTATACGGATTTAAACAGATTCAGCTCTATGTCGAATATGGGACACATAATTTGCTAGAGGAAAACAATGACGAGAATATATATTCACGGAAATAATATACTTATTATGCTTTAATAGTGGTTTATGTGACTTTAGTAATGTTTCTAGACGTGTTTCGGCAAGGTTAGACAATTGCACGCGCCTATCCCGCTTTAATATACAGTCGAAACTAGCTGATGGCTCGAAGACGCGCAGACCGATAAAACTTCGAGCAATCGAAACTTCGAGCCAAACGATTTTTCGTATAATGTGTTTACTTACACTTGTAGCCTTTGATGATCTCATTAAAGATTCTGTGCTCGTCAATAGATTCGACCATGTTGTGCTCCTTACTGTCATCGCTGCTGATTCTGTATACGCTGCTGTTGTGTCCATTTCTGGATACGCCGATGTTGTGTTAATTACTGGATACGCCGATGTTGTGTTCATTACTGGATACGCCGACGTTGTGTTCGTTACTGGAAACGTCTGTTGGGAAAACCGAAATTGAAGTGTTATAAGGATTTTAACAGAATATATATATATACATGTATTAAAATTAAGCTGCTGATTCTGTTATATATATACTATTTTACTTGCTATTTCGATATGTGTTGCTTCCATTTTATACTTGCTTTCGATAACTGTATGTAGTAAAGCTATGTCATCAATACGTACTTTAAAAGATACGCCTGGGGGTCAGCTTACACCAAGAGTATCCAAAAAAAAAAGATATAAGTACCCACATGAACTCCGGCAAAGAGGTGTCTTTAAATAGTTTATATTTCAGTTGTTTCATATTTAAGAAGCCCGCATGGCCATGTATGTCCAACGTCGGACATGTAATTTAATAGAGAAAAACAAACAACATCTGTATTACGCTTCCCTAGCGTATTATTTCACGTGGGTAATGGATAGACGTGTTACACTGCAACGTTAGACAAATTGGACGCGCCCATCCCGGCATTTCTATACCTGTATGATACCTGTAGGATGTCTTATACATTTTAAATCGCTGTGCATAGGATGATCTGAAGAATATATATCGTGTGGTACAGTACTGTTTTTTTAAACATCTCTGTTTAACTCGCTTTCACTATATCAGGTAGTCGTATTAACACATGGTTTATCTGTCAACGTACAATGTGTCACACTGTAAAGAAGTGCATTACATAAAAACTGTAGCCCGTATTTAATTATCGCATGTTTATGCCACAGTGCTTGGGGGAAAAAGACTCCTGTTTGGTTGGGATACCGGTCACCTAGCAAATACTTTGTAATCCGCACGTAACAACGTCCTGTTGCATATATCGATAGGTATAGTTACTGCATTTATTTAAAAAAAAATGTATTTAATTAATAATTCCCTCATAATAAAATCTATGTTATATTATTTCATTCTATTCATTCATATCATATTAATATATAATGTAACTAGAAATGGCGCGGCAGTGGCCGACGCGTATCCCCACGCCGCATGTTTGACCCAGGGGTCAGATCAAAATTCCAAATAGTGCAATGTCGCACATATGCTCACAGTTTCAATGTGTTTAAGTTTCAAGGTTCTAGTGATAATTATGTAGGAGGAGATATGGGCCAGGACGGACGGACGGACGAAAAGGCAATTTTGGGTGGGTGTGGCCTATGTGGGCGGGGCCCTGGGGTGGGTAATGTGGACATGGATGGTCGAGATGGACCGTGTTGTCATAAGAGATGTTCAGTATCAATTTGAAGTAAATCGGTGTAGAAATAAAGAAGTTAATGTAAAATAACCTAAACTAGAGTGTTAACAAGGTTTTACTATAGCCATATAAGGAAAACTGCCCCGCCCCCCATAACTTTTGACCCAGGGGTCAACTCAAAATTCCAAATAGTGCACTGTCGCACATATGCTCATAGCTACCATGTGTGTAAGTTTTAAGGTTCTAGTGCTAATAGTGTAGGAGGAGATAGTGGCCAGGACGGAAGGACAGACGGCGGAGATAACCACAATATCCCCCGTGGGGATAATAAAAAGATATGTTTCACCGTAAACTGGTTAAAGATAAGTAATATAGAGACTTACCATTTCATTTTATTTTGTCCAAGATATAATACCAATTCCGGATATGTAATCTTTATAACAGTCCACCTGTTAAGGTGATGATCTCAAATACACGCTCGNTAATAATAATAATAATAATAATAATAATAATAATAATAATAATTATAATAATTATAATAACAATAAATAGTATTCATCGAAAGATTTAACGTTCTCATAATAATTAATTTTTATTTGAATATGAATTGTATGAATACGAACAAAATAAATAATTATGAAATTTAACGTTTAGTATTTAGCGAACGTGGAAAAGATTGTATGGAGATCAGAACCCTTACAAATGTCAGTGGCGTGTACAGAGTTAGACCTGCAGGGATGATTAAGGACATCGAAGTGTACTGTGACATGGCAACGGACGGAGGAGGATGGACGGTACGACTTATACAAACTATTTAATCTTGTGGCCGTATTACCAACACAAAATATGCTGATTTAGTTAGATTCGGTCGTTTGCTTATCGTAATATGGGTGAAGCGTCCAATCACCAAAAATCGCAGTTACAATGTCCTTAGATGTAAATGTATGCTAAACGACACGACTGGGTTAAAACAGTCCAAACCATTGTATTGCGGCAATAAGAGCCTGAAAGTTAATGATCGTTGTCTAATTCGTGTGCGCAATAGATCATTTTTTATATGATATATATATAAAATACACGAACAATTTACATTAACTCAAACACAATCAGTTACTTGGCAATGTAACAAATGAATTCGTAGTGAAGGCAAAATAATTCGTTATATACTTATGTTCATATTTTGGTAACATTAAAAAAAAACTAAGAAAACTAACAATATTCTTGTTGTTGTTTTTCAAATGTCGGGCCTAGAACTAATGTTTATGATTATGTTGACCCAATCCCTAAGTCTATCATATCATCGTCCGCCCCAATTAATTTTGGTTTCTAGTTGTAATGGCGTCCATCAACTTACTAATGATTGTAGTTTTCAAAAAATCTGTAAGACAATCCTCCACTTCGCCTTTTTAGCATCACTCACGTTAATGGTCATCTAGTTTATTATGACAACATGGATTGGACATTATTGAAACGTAGATATCGCGCGACAGTAGAAATCGTATTTCGACTTGTTCTCGAGTGTTCCGTTTGTTCGCACAACTCAAATGTTAGCTGAGATTAAAGACTTGCGATCTACTTCATAAATCAAATACAACAGTTGGTCCATGATTTAGGATCAAATCCGCTTAATATAAGATATTTGATGTAATAGTAGTAGTATGTGAATGTGCTTTTTATACAATTTTAGAAGATACAAACGTAAATGGTAAACGTAGTAACATTTTTATAACAAATGATTGTTAATACAATTAAATACTAGACATATGTTCATCTAGACGTAGTAATCTATTTACAGGTGCTACAACGTCGTGTGAATGGATCGGTGGATTTCTACCAAAACTTCGCCTCCTATGAAAATGGCTTTGGAAACGTTCATGGAGAACACTGGCTCGGTAAAATATTCTGGGACCCAACTGTCTTCAATGAAGTCATAACTATAAGTTGTATATGTTTCCGGCTTTGAATATCAAGAAATAATACTAGCGTGCTATAGTTTGTTGTCAAATAAACCAAGGATTAAAGTTAAGATGCGTAGGGTTAAAATCAAAAGTGCAAACCAGACGTAATTTGATGCTATGCATATACACTTTCGGTTGTGGGTTATCTGACAACAAGTAATTGCCTATATAGTATTTTTCTATTTTAACAGGGTTTATTAAATTCAATATAAAACCGTATGTGGTTTTTCAAGTTATTGAACTGAATTATGATATTTTGAATTTCTGTCTGTTCTTCGTATATATGAGTTGAAGGATGTCGGCATTGTCAGTTACAAATACTAAATCTATTTTCTCCATTTTCCCCGAAACCATTTATTCGCAAATTTTACTTTAACTAACATATATATTGAGCAGGCAAAATTAATAAATGCATTAAATACGCATAACTGATACTTAATTATGTAGAAATTGCAATTAAGTAAATACAAGCACATAAGTGCTATTATTTCGCCTCGGAAACCCAGAACAACACGAGGCCATAAATCGTGTTTAAACGAATAAATAAACGTTATAAGGTCAATTCAAACTCTAAAAATAAAAGTTGTCTGTGAAATTCTTGATTCAAAAATAGAAAACGTATTTAAGTTGGAACAAAAAAAATATTTAAAGTTCAATCTTTATTTGCAAGGGGCGCACGCCTTGCACAAACGAATATGATATTACTTTTACGAAGTGAAGCATTAAAGATGTCGCATCAACTTATGAACATATCTTATTTTTAATAAAGCTTTCATAACCTGCTAACAGATATTAATCACACTTTCTACATCAGTTGTGATCGAAAGAAAATGGGCCCGAAATAGTTTATATTTCTCACCTAAGCAATTTATCAAGAATTTCGCTCTTTTTCCGATTATTTGTAGTTTTACGCACACTCGTCGGAAACGCCCAAACTTAAGTATATGTTTAATGTAAAGCTACGTTCATTAAAGTTTAAAACGTTTACATTATACGAACTATTTCGTACGAAGTTTCGCCCATTATCATGAACCTAGGTTGTTCTGTCGATGATTATACTTCTGCCTTTGTCGCTTCATGCGTATAGTACCAGCTATAAATATAATGTTAAAGATTGCACATCGATTTTATCAATGAACCGGTAACAACAACACAGAAAAAGACACTATTTTAGGTTTGCAGTCGATATATGAATATCGTAGATCTACAGAACGTCATGAATAACACTCTACCACGTGTTTACAAAAACTTTGGGGTCCTTTTTTTGATTTATTTTCTTATGTTTATTTGTATTGTACTGGAATCAATCAGGCCTTAGATAACTGCATTTGCTTACATTGTATTTCAGCGCCAGATTTTAATTGATACAAACATAGCAATGTTATATTGGGGGTAAATGTATGGGCTCAATTAAACCTAGCGCGTGGTTGAAATGCGTTAGTTCCGTCCATAATTATAGCCGCATAACCTAAATGTATGATTGTTTTTCATCTATGTGTATTTGCAAGTTTGCGCTAGCTGAGTAAAAATAATTAAAACATGTTTTAGTTGTAGGTAAATCAAACAATTATTTAAATAAAATGAGTATGTATTTTACGCGAATATACTAGGCTTTTATTATAAAACGATTAATACTCAAAATCGTGTTCACTACATATGTGTTTATGCTGGTATGCATTTAAATATACTTATATTTGATTTGCATATCATTTGTTTCAATATAGCATGCCAGCTGTGTAACCGTTCAACTTTAAATCCGCATTGAACACTATGCTGTTGAATAGCATTACAATTTGCAAAACGTTAAACCATCAAAGAGACTTGTTCAAAAATTGGTAACAAGACGATTTCAAAATGAAGTCAAAAGTTAAGGTTAAAATTATATTTGACAACGTAAAATAACATAACTGACTACGAAATGTAAAAAAAAATCGGTTTGTTAATGGATAATCATCAACTGCAATCGGTACAAAAAGCGTTGTAACGCCGTTTAACGATCATTTGACTTACGGGTCGTTTACTTTTACAGCTTAAAAAAAACGGTTTGAAGTTTAAAGCCTTTATGATACAGTGGAAGCGTGAACGGATTTCTTATTGAAGCCCCGGGTTAAAATCACGGGAATACAATACCAGTTTGTATTATTATTTTTGTTTTGTTTATTCAAAACTATTTCAAATACACAACATATCAAAAACAAAAGAAAATACACGATGATCTGTTTAATGTTAGCTTTCATTCCATCTAATGACAACATTTTTTTTTCAATTTTCCCATATCGACATATATAGACCCTTATTTGTACTTTATATATGTTGTTTACTTGTTATATTATTCGTTTAACTGTTTTGTCGAGCACGCGATATTTGCCACATTTAAATAACTACCATGCGCAGAAGAATCGCCCAAACGAAGACAAATAGTCGAGGTTTTAAAAAGGTTATATGTCGATATTGAATATGGATACAGATGAACATAGTTGATTTATGCATTGCTCATAAATCATGTAGCATTACATATAAATGTGGGTACTAGTAAATAAACGGNGATACAAACATAGCAATGTCATATTGGGGGTAAATGTATGGGCTCAATTCAATCTAGCGTATGGTTGGAATGCGTTAGTTCCGTCCATACTTATAGCCGCATAACCTAAATGTATGATTGTTTTTCATCTATGTGTATTTGCAAGTTTGAGCTAGCTGAGTAAAAATAATGAAAACATGTTTTAGTTGTAGGTAAATCAAACAATTATTTAAATAAAATGAGTTTGTTTTTTACGCGAACATACTTGGTTTATTATAAAACGATTAATACTCAAAAGTGTGTTCACTACATATGTGTTTGTGCTGGTATGCATTTAAATATACTTATATTTGATTTGTATATCATTTGTTACAATATGGCATGCCAGCTGTGTAACCGTTCAACTTTATATCCGCATTGAACACTATGCTGTTGAATAGCATTACAATTTGCAAAACGTTAAACCATCGGAGAGACTTGTTCAAAGATTGGTAACATGACAATTTCAAAATGAAGTCAAAAGTTAAGGTTAACATTATATTTGACAACGTAAAATAACATAACTGACTACGAAATGTGAAAAAAAATCGGTTTTGTTAATGGATAATCATCAACTGCAATCGGTACAAAAAGCGTTTGTAACGCCGTTCAACGATCATTTGACTTATGGGTCGTTTACTTATACAGCTGTAAAAACGGTTTGAAGTTTAAAGCCTTTATGATACAGTGGAAGCGTGAACGTATTTCTTATTGAAGCCCCGGGTTTAAATCACGAGAATACAATACCAGTGTGTATTATTATTTTTGTTTTGTTTATCCAAAACTATTTCAAATACACAACATATTAAAAACAAAAGAAAATATACGATGATCTGTTTAATGTTAGCTTTCATTCCATCTAATGACAACAATTATTTTCCCATATCGACATATATAAACCCTTATTTGTACTTTATAAATGTTGTCTACTTGTTATATTTTTCGTTTAACTGTATTGTCGAGCACGCGATATTTGTCACATTTAAATAACTACCATGCGCAGAAGAATCGCCCAAACGACGACAAATAGTCGAGGTTTAAAAAAGGTTATATGTCGATATTGAATATGGATACAGATGAACATAGTTGATTTATGCATTGCGCATAAATCATGTAGCATTACATATAAATGTGGGTACTAGTAAATAAACGGATTTATATATACTTGTGTATACGCAATTTGGGCAAGAAATTAACCTTTTAGTATTGAAACTCAAATTAAAAATCAATACACTAGAATAAAAATAGAATACAACAAACAAAATCAATTTTATTATAAGATAATAACTAAGTATGCTAAACATTCAGTTATTAATATGTTTTCGGCGTATCTTACTTCGACCGATTATAACATATACTCCTTGCGTTCAACTATGCAACTGGAAAATTGAACGCAAACACGGTGAAAATGGCAAATTATCCATGAACTGATATTGCGTACTCTTAATATCTCAAACACAGTTTAGTTAAATCCTTCAAATAATTCAGAATATTTATTCTTACACTTCGCAATCGGTAAGACATATGTAAACGATGTATTTCTAAGGTTTGAAGTACATATATGCCATGACCTCCACTGTAAAGACGGAACTACGGATCGACCTGATGGCGGCCGACGACTCCACGGCGTATGAAGTGTTTCCTAACTTCCGACTCTCGTCAGCATCTGACTACATGCTGCAAATACAACCGGGCCGTGGAACTGCGGGTAAGTAATTTGGTTACAGAAGAAGTTTTTCGTTAGGTGTTCATGTGGGATTCACTGGGAAATTATAACATGTGGCAATATCGCGGGTAATATTTTCGTAATGACACTCTCGAAATACACTCTTCATGTGTGTTGTATAGTAAGTTTAGCTTACTTTGCTTTCAATTTGTCTTTCTTTAAAAAAATGTCATCTAGACAAACACATGTTTACAACTGCAATTTGTTTGAAAAGGGCATATCGACATTCGTCGGTTTGTCCCATAAATGTAGTTACAATACGAGTGCATAATGGAATCGCAAGTGCCAAAACGTGGCACTTTAAAGCCCGTTTTTGTTTTATACAATGTCTATATTTGATGATCATTTTCCCCATAATGCCTTAAGCTTGAGTAATGTGCTGTATTGTTTTTTAAGTCCAATTGCATGCGCATATAGTCACTTTTTCCAGCGCCCATGTGAAACAAAACGTTTTACTGCGCGTTTATAAAACAACAAGTCCATAATATATGCATACATGAATTTGTAAGATTTATGAAATTAAAGGTGATAGGTATACGAATTATAAACTGACTTATAATCATTCTGGACGAGATAATACCGTTATTGGAACTATTTATGCATCATATTTCTCATTATGATAGGGGAAAACGCATCATCAAGTGTCACATATCACGGCAATACCATTATCTATGTAAACAAATCGAATTTATTGTAAATTGCATAGGTAATTTAATGGTTTAAATCATTGTTATATGAATAGGGATGACACGTCAACCCTATGGCGCTGACAGTTTCAACCCCAGTGGCATGATTAGAACATACTTGGTAGAGAACAACCATAAGATGCTACATGTCGAATCATTAGCCCATGGACTTAAGAGAAAATTGTTGTTATTTTATTTTTATTTTAGATGTAAACATATAATCCACCCTTAGTGCGGTGTCAAAGATCACACTAGTGGTATGTTTTGAACAAACCTTGCACATGAATAGCCTACGATGTAACGTGACAAATTAAAAACCTAATTGCGGTTTCAGAGAAGAGAATTGTTGTTTTTACCGGTTCACTATGTACAGAAGAAACCAATGTCCCCAGGATGGGAACAATGTTTACCCATTCGGAATTATTTGAACTAAGATGGTAGAATAACACCTTATGATGTTACGCGGCAAATACTTAATATCTCTATCCATGATTTTAACATTATATTCTGCATAAGTGCATATAAATCATGACGTCTCCTATAACGTGTGAGCACAGTTCGCCATTATTTGCCCATGCTTACACCAGGGTGATGAATGATTTAAATAAATTAAAGCTGTTCAAACTAACCAATCGACATCACGCTTTACCTTTGAATACTCAACGTGTAGGTAGTCTTCCAATACATGTTGGAATCGAGACTATCGAGTTTCGACTGAAATGCATGTTTGTCATGGTTTAAGATGTTGATGCATCCGAACGGGAAGTTTAACCGTTAAATGGTTGTGGACTACAGCTGAAATGTAGTATGTGTGCACGTATGCTATTTCATTAAAGCCAAACATGCATGTACGGCGCTTAAAGAGTAACGATCCAAATTTAGGCGCTACTCACAGACACAGACGGACTTAGTTCCGTTGAGTATTATGCCGAAGAGCTCGTTAGACAAAGAACAATAAAGTAAATAAATAAACTTATAAAACATAAATATTAATTGTATAATTGTCACGAGCCGGTAAGCAAGGAAGCCAGGAATTGTATGTGCGGTCCATAGTGTGGTTATCTAATACTTTACCGAATATGTTCATCGTGTGTATAAACCAGTATATTATCAACGCCTTTCACATAACACACTATGACACAAATTATATAATATATAATTATATAATTCACAAATTAATGTTGTATTCAAAAGAACTGGACGGAAGAAAAAATGCAACAATCTAGTAAATTTCAATTATTCTGTAGTCGTCTGTATAAGTATGTCGTTTACTCTTCGTTTGAAATAAAGTATACTGGCTCTCTACAAAGTTTGTTAAAATTAAGCTTCTAGGGTACAAACTGGCCACTTCCTATGACTCACACGTTTTGTATAGACATTTAAAGTGAAATAACTGCAAAAATATTCCCTGAAACAACAATGTAAAGAGTTGTAATATGCCCCTTCGTTCACACTTTGCCCTGCATGGGTGTGGGTGTATAATATGTTTCACGTGGATTGAATTGTATTGAATAAATAACTGAAAAAAACAACACTTTTCTTAAACCATAAAAAACATCTGTTGTTACATGGTTTATGAAATTATATATTGGTCTATGTAACATATTGTTCCAATATTGACCCTGTGTGTGACCCTTTACACAGGTCAGCGATCTATGGTCATATGGTTTCCCTTGTTTGTTAATTTAATTTTTGCTATTAATTTGGTTAAGGTATAATAACGAAACAAACATTTTTTTCAGGTGATTCCAATGGGCTTTCTTACCACAATGGACGTCGATTTGTCACGTATGACAGAGATGACACCAGAAGTAAATGCACCAGTCTGGATCGTGGAGGCTGGTGGTATACGGACTGTGCATACGCTAATCTAAATGGAGAATATAGTACGCCTGGAACAACAAGTGTCTATAATTTTGGAGAAGGGGGTATAACCTATAGAGATTATAAAGATAACGCCAGTTTGAAGGAAACGAAAATGATGCTTAGAAGAATTTAACACTTTGCGACGTATACGACGAAACAGCATACAGAATTGCCTATCAGTTTTTTATTCGAAGTAAACCCAGATTTTCAATGTGTATTTTATATTTTTCCCGATGAACTGTGGTTCGCAATGTTATTGCGTGTTTTAAAAATGGAAATTGAAATGAATAAAATTGGATTACATTTATATGAGTCTTTGGAGAAGAAAATGTTGCTAAATTACTTTAATTATAATGTTTTTATATCGTGACGGGTCCTACATTGTCACTGACCACTTCACTGCTATCTGCTTCCACATTTCAAAGACAGCTTTTGTTCCATATACCAAAATCTAAGCATCATGCCCAGTTATGACCAACGAGAGAAATCATAAGAAAATGAAATAGCGAAAGCTAAATACAACTAAACGTTTGAACATGATAACATATGTATGTAAAATATTAGCGTAGCCATAAAGGAAACCCACTTAATAGCCGGGGCGCATGGTTCAGGTCCATGGTCGACTGAATGAATATCCCAACTATTACCATTTTCATATAATGTAAGATGATGCGAAACATTGACACTGCATATTAACATGTCAACGTTTCGCCCTCTTTAAAACTATATTATTATTCCACATTCGGCTGCGTTACACAAGCCGCTAAGCCACTAT
>VMBQ01004407.1:75716-89475 GCA_007657795.1 Dreissena rostriformis | reverse complement strand
ATATATCGTCATCCTGTTTACAGACAGACAAAGCGTATACATGTGAACTAAAAATAAGTATACATCCTGATAACACAAATCTCCTGATATATATGTGTAACAAAACGACAGTACACATAAAGCATTCTGACTATGCGCTATTTATATAAGCCCGGCATAACTCCAATAATGATCGACCACTGTATGATAAGAGCTAAAAATAGAACAGCGGAAAACCAAAATTGAGCGAATGTAAAACTTAAGTTTCTGAAAATTCAAACGTCTATCCACTGTTTCAATAAATTCTATTAAGCATGAACCATTTTCAGATTGTATTGTATTAATACTGAAAATTCGAATGTGCTAACCAGAAATACATTTCATCATAGAATCAGAACGAATCTTTAAAGGTGTATTTGCTCTTAATTTATCGTGTATCCAATTATCAAGAAAGCCTATCAAAGCACTATTAGCCACCGATGATATAAATTGTTTAGGAGGTACTAAGCAACAAACGAATACAGCACACTGCCAATACTATGTAAAGATGTCAATCGTAGAACTCGGTTAATATTACCCTCCTCGGGTTAACCGTACACTGTGCCCCTTCTATGGTGTATAGTAATGGCGGTCGACGATCTTTACAGTGAAAGGCTAACGGGTTAATACATTTCTGATATGAGAACGTTTCTAACCTCTATGTAAAGAAAGCAATGACATCAATGCACGTACGACTCAGTTACATCCGCGCAAAAAGGACCCGTCCTTTGATCGCAAGTAGAAATAAAGAAATTTATTTTACTAACATTATCGCGTTATTAATTAACTTGAGTTGCCCTTTAAATCAAAGTGCAGACTAATACCTGTTTCTTAGATATTTAAGATTATGTTATTTTATATATAAGTCAATATATTTCTATAGTATTATTACTATTATTATTATTACGATATCATGTAAATTTCCAATATAATTAAATATAATAAATATATCAGCGAAAACGCGTAATTAGGTTGTATATAAAACTCTCCGCCATTTTATTTACCTTACACATGGTAAACATTTTAAAATCAAAATCACAATAACATTAATAATACTGCGTGTGATTACGATAGGAAATATTTGAATGATGAACAAACGAAAAATTAAACAAAAAGAAACTTACCCGAAGCCTTGAAAACTGCCTGTGCTAGAGTATTTAACAAATCAGTTATGAACTTTTCGAATTCAATAGACAAAGGAAAGCCTCATTCAGTCATTGGTCAGGTTCATTTGGGATTCCAGAGATTAAACAACTTTATTTGGGATTCCTCATAATAACATGTATTTGGGATTCCAAAATTTAACAGAATGGGAGACTCCCCCATTCTGTTAAATTTTGGAATCCCAAATACATGTTATTATGTTTCTCAGAGTCCAGTATTGCTTCTGATAGGCGGAAGTAGAGGTATAGAACATAAACCTGATGTGGCGAAAACATACAAGGTTTCAAAGGGAAAATCAGCACGCTGGTAATGCAGATACTTCGATAACTGATGGCACGTCGATAACAAAGAGGAAAATAAGCTACGCGCGAGAGGTAAGTTCCTCAGCTGTTTTTTAAGTTATATCCTAAAGATAAGTTTTTTAGAAAAGGCACATGGTCGAGTTGATAAATGGTGTATCCTTTGTATTCGGAAGAAAACATATAACAGAAGAATGGTATATTTTTGCCACAAAAATAGAACACTCGGTCGGGTAGCATGAACTGAATAAACAGTAAACATTTCAACAAAATAAAACTATTTAGACATATTGCAAAAAAATGTTGCTATTCCGGCATGTAGAGTAATCACTGTGCTTCAAAAACCGAAATTTTGATAGTTTTCAATGAAATATAAACGAAGATAGAGTACGTTTTAATACGTGGTATTCATGAAGATGCAGACACTTTGATTCCCGATACAGGACACTTCGGATAACGTAGACTTTAAACAAATTGGGCACTCTGATAACCGAGTGTTATCTTCTACCTGAAATGCATTTATGTATATTATGGCTATTCTTACCAAACATTTTAAAGTACGAATCAATTAACATAGTCAAGCGCGACGCATTGAAAATCTATGCATACCTTAATTAAAAACACATGTGAAATATAACCACTGGCGTTGTTAGTTTTCAAAACTTACTAGAAAGTTTCACTATTAATATTATAAAATATTTTTTAAATAAGATTTGCATGCTTATTCCTGAAGAAATATATATCAATTGACGACCGGAAATAATTGTCTACATGATGAACTTGTTTTTAAGTGTTAACTTGAGATTCAGAGAGATGAAAATACAACGGGTCATGTGGATCAACACGAGCGTGTTTTATTTTACCTATAGCAGGGCTTTATATAATGGGAGTGAAAGGGTCTTTAAGGGACAAATACAGCTTTGTTCTTCACAAACTCCTATGTCGCTGGTGCTTATTAATATCGAATCATCAAGACGATACTAATGAGTAGTCACAAAATGAACAAGAAATATCTTCAAACATGATATTTGGTGTATATCCTGACTTTGAAATAAAGGTAGACAATTGAAGTTTCTACGCTATTATATTTAAAAAAAAAAATCTTTTTTCACTTAAAAGTCGCATATCCACCGCACGAAATGTTTGTTATGAAGTGCACGTACATTAAACCACATGATAGTGTTTGTACAAATTATACTACGTGAGATCCCGTCATTTGTGTCCTCACATGGTTTATAATGAATTTATTCCTTCGTCATCGAAACATATGGTATGTTGATATTTGATTAAAACGCAGTTTTCCTTCTACACATTCAAATAACACTGTTAAACACGCGTCATGCAGATTTAGCAGAGTGATGTTTCATGACATGCTATCTAATATATAAGTTAATGCCATTAGTGCCTTCATAAGGACATAAGGATACATGCTTTAGATCAATCGTTTCGCTACAAAGAACGTAATTTCAAATTGTTAAAGCTCGTGTACTATGCATAGATCCGGCGGTTGGGTGAGTCGAAAACTGAAAATCATATGGTCATAAATATATGGTCATATAGCTGTACTCATCAGACATATCGAATTAGTTTCACATTTATCTTTCACATTTATACAAAATCCTAATCATATTCCAAAGGGATACGAAAATGTTTCGGTAATTAGTTTTTAATTTACGTCCGTACACACATTTTTATTAATTGCCAGCTCACTATAAAAGTATTCCAAATCGAATTCTGCATTTCTGATCCACCTAAAAGGGTGTGTTATATCTGGTAAAAAATGTCGAGTAATCGGGAATCGAAGTGCCATTGTCATTGAGATGATCGGTTAACGAAGTTCCCATTTAAAATTTGCATCCGACTCTTAAAACATTTGAATTTCCTCAAATACGTTAGTAAACTCAAATGTAACATGGTGTAACATTAATGGACATATTGATCTTATATTTCGAATAGTAAGCACGTTCTTGATTTATTTCCAACTATTTTTATTTTATTTTTAAATATATACTGATCATCCAAGTCATGCTGATTTTCGATGGAATTTTATCGTTTTTTTTAATGATACACCGTTTTCATGCGTATTTCTTTCTTCGCAATACAACGTGCTATACCATAAATCGGCCAAACAATATTCCGTGTCTGAAAACCTAATGAACAGAACATAAATGAAAAAAAAAGCTGAAGAACTCGCGCGTGGCTTTTGTCATTCTCTGTTATCGAAGTGCCATCCGTTATCAAAATATCTGCATACCCGGCGTAAAATCAGAAGGAGTAAAATATTTTAATAGATTAAAAGATATTAAGCATATATTTTCCAATGAAGAACAAATATAAATCACAATTAGAACCATTATAATGCATTAGGTGTACATTTGGATTTTTGTACACATATTAATAACCATTTGATTGTGTTTATACAGTGAATGATGGGAAACTGTTTCCCATCTTGACATTAACAATGTTTTTGTAATAATGTTCAGTCCTGTACACAAATGTCAAATATCAAATGTAAAATTTTAAAAGATGTATACAACTGACGAAAAATAAATGTGTTTGCTTACTCTATTGGAATTTGTTGATTGTAAAGTTATATTTAAAGAATTGAAGTAAATAATTGTGTTAGTATTAAATACATTCTTAATTATAATTATTTAGGAATAAACATTATAAATGACTTTGAATCAGTATTATACATAAACAAGTTTTTGTCGACATAAATTATTTGTCTTTATATTTTGGGATTC
Organism: Dreissena rostriformis; assembly: GCA_007657795.1. NCBI lineage: Eukaryota > Metazoa > Mollusca > Bivalvia > Myida > Dreissenidae > Dreissena > Dreissena rostriformis. The sequence continues at coordinate 85,247 of VMBQ01004407.1, read as the reverse complement.
ATGTTTCCTATATTAATAGGTTAAAAGTCAGAAATTCTCTGCTGGAAAAAAATACTAACATTTGGTTCGATAACATTTCATTAGTTATTGATGTCATATGGACCAAATTGGTTAAATATTCTCCTGACAACATTGCGTTGGCTTTGTGTACACCACATGGACACATCGTTGGGCATCTACGATCAATTCATTACTGTTGTCTCTATTCATGACAATAGCTGTGGGGACGCATTTAAAGAATCATAAATACCCGACGATGCATCTGGTGTTATCTCATTAAATTATCGTCTAGGAAGGATACAATATCAGCTGTTGTAAATATTCCAGCATTTTTAAATGTATCCTTCGTGGGCAAAAATGCGAAACAATGTTTAAAAACCTATTTTAAACATCTATGAAACTTTATGAAAGATGATCGACTCAGTTAGGCAATGTTCGTAGCAAGGCACGTTCTTTGTTCCACCAGGCACAGATTCCCTCTCAGCAACCTTGGATGCTGTTTTTGTAAGGACTTGCAAGAAATTCATTGGCTTGTCGGCTGGGAAAGAGTCAACAACTTTCTTTAGTTCGTGTTCAAACCACGATCCGGTCTCTGTGTTTCGTTTTGAATATCTGTTTGGTGTTGTTGCATAAGCGATAAGCAAATTCTTTGGGATAATTAGAACCCTTGGCGTTGAACTCTTGGCTTCCGGATCTTGGTCGCTGGGTATTAAAGATGGGTTATTTTGGGTCATACCTGTCTCTGGTTGTCCTGCACGATTATAAAGATAAACTAGAAGTAATTAAGACCAAGATATGCAGACCATCTTTTTTTAATTTGTTAAATTCTCATTATACACCATTCGTAATAATCATGTCAGAATAATAAGAATGTGTAAAACAAAATCAGCGAACTAATAGAATTACTTCCTCAAGTATATGTTATAAAAATATGACATGTTACTTATGAAAAACTGCAAAACACATAATGTATCACTGGAAATGCAGTAAAGAAGGGCCTGGAACAGACAAATACATACCAGTAGCAGAATCGCGTGTATATACCACCTTTACCGGGACACCCGCGTCATCGGATGTATCTATAACAAGTATTTAATAAAAAACATACGGCAATTATATTTAAATTGCATCGCCATGCGTACCATGAACAAGAAACAAATGATATTTTTAAATTACATGTGTATACATTCGAAGGAAATTCATGAACATGTTGTTCTTATGATCGTGCTTATGTTTTTATGATCGTTCTTATACGCGTCAGTCCGTCGTTTGTCCCGCACAAAGGTCATTGAAGGGATTAAACAGACAGTTCATTTTATTATTGGAAGCTTTGAGAGAATACAAAGTACATGAACAATAATTCCATCTTTAATATTTCTGTAATTATTGCCTTTTACTATATGTGTTTTTAAGGGCATATCATTAGTTTTTAAGATAATAAAAAATATATATGAATTGAAAAAATTGAGAGATATTGTATAGTAAAATAATTATACATTTCTCTGGGCCGTTATTGTCAATCGCTTCGTTTTCATAGCGGATTTCAATTGAGAAGCATAGTTGTAAAAGTTACGGGTGGATCCAAATAATAATACATATTATAATCTATGGTTTTAATTGAAAGTGCATGGTACATGGAGAATTACAGGATACTGTCCTTTCGTTGTGTAATATATCAGGTGAGGCTTAAGTGAATGACGAGGCTTGCCATATATAAATAATATGAATTTAACATTTTCTTAAAAATTATTATATTTGTTGTTCTTTTGATTAAATTGTTTGTGAGTATAATAATATGTGTAGCAGCATTACTAAATAAGCATTAACCGCATATTGATAAAGGAAATGGATACGTGCTGTGTGTGTAATTTCTCTTAAATATAAAACTTCTCGTCAGCACAAGGGCATTTCAAGGTCCAACACTTCTTCGNGGGGGGGGGGAGGGTACGTCACTTGCAGTGAACATTCTTAGTAGAACACTGTAATTACGAAGACATGTTAGCATTCTTTTAAAAAAAGAATTATCAAACTTTATGAACAGTAAAAAAATCTGGCTCTCTAATGGAATTACCTGTCGGATTCCTTGGGTTGTATCGACACGCCTGTATAATCAGAATACGCTTTTTGTCTTTAAGACCTGGACAGTTGTTATCGCTGAATGCCTCGACGATTTCCTCCAGGGTGATGTATTCCCCAACAGTGTCACTCAGACATTGGATGTGCAAACCACCGCCATCATCACAGTATCCCTCGGAGCTGACGTGAAAAAGTACATATTCATAATTACTGTAATCGGTGTTTTTTATCAGACACACCATGCATTTTGATCCCTCAACGCATGCTTGCTTGCCTGGATTGTATATGTGATTCCATTCATTTTTGTAGAAGTTTAAGCCTTTCTTCGCGTTCTTAAGTTCAAAGCCGAGTTGATGAATAAATACGGCCCGAATGTTATCTTGGTCGTTCCCTGCGCCTTCTCTGAATTTAAATGTATCTGAAGACGGCCCATCCAGAACACCAACGTTCAACATCAAGAATGCTGCTCCTGTATTGCTCCCTCCAGTTGCCATTATGTCGATATTTGGTACTTGGTTGGAGGGTCGAATCTCTTTGTAAATAATGAAGCGTTTTTATGTTTTATCCTGTCCCACTTAAAGGGCTACTTTTCTTCCAAAAAATTCTAAAATATTTTGGTTCGACTTATAATTATTCGTTCGAAAGTCATGGAAATAATATTTTAGCTAAAAATGTTGATATCAGTTTATGTCGTCCACAGATTTTTTTATTTTGACCAGTTCAAATGGGTGTCTTGAAATAGGTTTTCACTGAAAATAAAAATAGAAATATCATCAACTACTTTTAACTGGAAATAACAAAAATTTAATAAAAAAAAACGTTTAACTCTGTAAACCTGATCCATATTTAAATCATATGTGACAAGAAATGTAATTTGTTAAATGCAAGACGAATCATTTATGCAGTTCAACATACTTACTTTTTTATAAATCCTTTCACACTAGTCCAGTTTAGACACAAAGTTTCAACCACATGTTTACATTAGGCAAGAATGCAATATGGCGACCAGCGCTGACCTCGCTATCAATACGGATTTCACTCTATTTCGTGGCTTGGTTTTCCTTACAAAAAAATCCACAAAAATAAACTGGGATTTCAACAAAGTCCAAAATGTGTTTCTGTATAAATGATTTTGATATTAAAAACCGTTTACAATTATATTAATGATATGAACTGACCACATGTAAGTAAATGCTTTAGGAGATGAGTTAGCTAAAACAGACACTTTCGATTTACATGTGTGAAACATTGGCTCATGTTAACTTTCGATTTACCTATATAAACAACGGGTAACAGCAGTGACTTTCCTTTCGATAAACCTGTATAAACACATCAATAGCCTGACGTCAGCCACTTCTTTGCCTATGGGCTGTTAACAATATGGTTTATTACATATTAAAACTTCCTTTTATTTTAACACGCGATACTTAGTTGGAAGTTTTAATGCAGTGTTTAAAATGTATATTTGTTTTAAACAACGATAAAGCTGATAATATGTTCTAGTTCCTGAACCGTAAACAAAATAAATATCAAATGTATGGTGGCATAGATCTGTCAAAAGATAACCAACTACTTAGAAGTAAAGTTCGAACGATTTTTTCTACTTGTTTTCAATAAAATACTGTTCTATATTCTTTAAAAATACAGTTGTTTTAATATTCAATAACATAATAGTGCCAACTTGTGATATGCGTTTCATTTATTGGGACAGATAGGTTGTCAAATATCTACCTTACTTAATAATTTGTGCCCGATTTCTTACGCAATACCTGAATGTCATAGAGTAAATTTACAAATCCCTATGTCTTTACAATATCTCAACATATGCAATCACTATATATCTAGTTTACTATTAACATTAATTCTTTCCAAACAGTAACTACAGCTCAGCTAACAAATCTAACCGGTTTTTGTCATCTAACCTATTTCACGCATGACTAGTTCGCGGCGTTTAGTCATTGTGACAAGCGCAAGTTACCGCGCATTAACCACTTGACCGCCGGAACATAAACACGTTTATCTTCGATATATTGTTCTGCGTTATTATTGCAGGTTAGTGATCATTCAATTTAGAAACTCTAACTTTTGTTTTGTTATAATCTCTTTTCTAATTAAATGTAACTAACGTAATTTATTTATTGTATTTGTTGTATTTCAATGTTGCCATGCTTTAATAAATGTTTTTACTGTAATTGTTGTTTAATAATGGTGATTAAATGTTAGGCATTTGCCACTTGACCGCCAGAACGTAAACACGTATATCTTCGATATATTGTTCTGCGTTATTATTGCAGTCCCTTCACACGAACCCTATACATGTTTGCCAAGAGCTACTTCGACAGTGTTTCAACACTCGATGTTGTTGCTGCTGTTGTTTTTTAACTAAAAACCTATATGTGAGTCGGATCTTTCGATGTATCTCACTTCATCGAATTTCATCCCGGTTTTTAATTTACAATGCAAACTATAACACGTTTATATTCATTATAACGCTGTAAGTTTAAAGTAAGTGAAACTAAAATATTGGTGTCAGTTCTGGGTATTTACAGTAACGTGTTTCGTTAAGAAGATACACCTTACACAGAAAATCACCGTGACCACTATTAAGATATGGGTAGGTTTGCTCCTTTAAAAGATTGCTAGACTACAAATCCGAGGATCGTCTGGTAAGCTTCCTGAACCGTCCGCATAACGTTTGGATTGATATGTCTTGAAATAATTCTTACTGCCAGTATATACATACCGTTACGTATTTACGCAATTATATACAAACCATGACGTCACTACTTTATGTCATTTGTATACTAACTCACCGCATATGTTTGCGATTTAAATACACCAGTACATAATGCCGGCGTAATTACACAAGTGATGGTTACACACTCAAATATTGTCATGGATTGAAAAGAGTACGTAAGCTTTATATTCAGATAAGCAAAACAATACAATACCGATTCGTTAATTGATGATCCATCATTCGAAATCGGTAAAACAAAAATAAAGCGTTTGAAGCGCTTTTTATCGATATGGCAAGCACGTGTATTACTAATATAGCGTTAAATATACGCACGAGGATCACATGACTGTGTGGTGCAGATATAGCTTTGGCTCATTAAGGTCCATAAATCGAATCCGTAGTATTATCTCATCCAGAAATATTTTGAAGTAATGGCGAGGAGCGAAAAACAAAAATTTAAATTTTATTTTGAACTATTACCTATGACCTACAAGCACTGATGTTAATGCCGCAAATTGTCTGGCGATTCAAACAATACTCTTGACGCAATATTGTGACTATGCCAACAAGTTGGAATGTTTTGTATATCTACGCTTGACCTCAAAATACGAAATTGAAGGACATCATCTAGAGACTGCTTCAATAAGCTCTTATCACTCATTGTATACATTCCGTGACGTCACTACGTTAGTGTCATTTATTCCGGGATGCGACAGCACACTTTTCCATCTGCATTCACTAAGATATAGTCCGAGGAAGAATGAAAATATTTCTAAACAAGCGTACTTGATTGATTCATGAAGGTAAACACACGTACTAAGTACAATGAACTATTTCAATGCATTGGGGAGAAAGGCTCATACAAGCCCTATTTTGACAATACAGCGGTTCGTTTCGACCTTTAACCTCAACGTACGAACTTGAACTTGAAAGGAACCATGCTATCTGTGACATACTATGACATAAAAAATAACGTTAAACTTGAGTTTTATATTTTAAAAATCCGCCTATGAGCATGCAAGCAGAGTATGGAAGAATGACTTATTAAATAAGTGATGAAGTTTGTACCTTGATCTCAAAGTCTGACATTATACCTTAAAGAAGTCAACAGGTCTTTGAATGTGAATGTCTTGTCATAGCCTTATCATAATAACAGCGTCCAAACGTTTACAAATATTTAAAAATTCCGTAAACACAAACTTTAATTAACAACAAAATGAGCAAACTCATCAATACACTAAAGGGGTGTTGTTGCAGTTTTGCTGATTTTTTTCCATCTAAAAGGTTTTGTTCAAAGTTTATATTCATGTACTACATACAAATACTATATGAAAAAATGAAATAAAAACATAGAGTCACTTGTCTTGTTTTGATTTNTGGTCCACGTCCTCGGTGTGGTAACCACAGCTACATTTGGGTGAGTCAGTTAGGTGATTTTCAAAAAGATGCGCTTTCAGATCACTACAATGGTTTCTTATTCGAGAATGTATTACTTGGTATGTTCTCTCACCATGTGAATAATATGCAGGGACTTTAGGTGCTTTGAATTTTTCTTTAAGTTTTGTTTTAAATTCGTCCAATGTATTTGAATTTCGTATATCAGGATCAAGATCATTCCATAGTTTTATTGCTGATGGTATAGCAGAGTTTGAGTATATTTCGAGTCGTCTAGGTCTACATCTACGTATTGTTAACATGAAACAAAAATAAAAAAGGGGGTCACCGCACATTTAACAGAGATTTTTGTTTTAACTATCCCTACCGTCTATGTCAAATTTCATAAAATATAGCAATTTGGCTAAACCCGGTACCGGTACATATATTGCTAGAAATATGCATAAACCTTGGAAATTGTTTATAATCTTAACTGGGATCTCAACAGCTTACCAAAAAACAACAACAATAATACAATATTAACTCACAAACATAAGACAATACGGTATCAAACTCGACCTCAACAATAACTTATAGGGACTTGTTTACCGATTTCGGCATGTTTTGAAGTTAGAGATAAATGCTTTAAATTGATAAATGTAAAAAACAACAGAACTAAGAGCTCCAGTATAAAACAAGAATTAAATTAAAGAAAGAAAAATAAAGTAAAAAAAAAAGGGATCGAACCACTAACCTTTGTTTTATGAACCCACTCTGTAATATGTGATGATTCTGATAACACAAATATTGGATTGTGATAATAGCGAATCGGTGTTGCTATAAATATATCATCGGTTAAATAAACTGCCGCGACACCCTTTAAAAAAAATTATTTCTACCATAAACTTTATCACTAAACATACACGACTTAATTATGACCAATATGGATAAATGCCAAACGTGTTTTTCCAATCAGAATGAATCAATACATTTGAAAAAAACTAACCTTTGTAATTATATTAAAGAACTGTCTGTGTGTTAAATCCATCTTTTCTTTCAACATAAAAAGTGCTTCGACTATGTTCCTCAGCGTATGGAGGTGTATGATATACCTTATATACTTTAATGTGATGGTTATATCACGACTAAGATTCAAGAAGTAACAACAATGCTTCTTCAAACTACAGTTGAAGCTCAACAGTTTGTGCAATTGTAGTTTTGATATCAAATCTTGGGTTGACAGACGGGATCAAAAACACCATTCCTGATAGCTGTTCTACCGATGTGGGTTTCAAATTGATTGCATTACCAATTTGAGCTTGAGACGATGGTACCGCATACTAACCGAGCTCACATTCAGATACACTCCAGTCAGAACCAGACCCATTGCCACTGGAATCTGAATATAGTTGGGACAGGTCACTTCTACAATGGACGAATACTCGTCAGGATTATAGAACAAGTCTTGAGGCCATTTGTCAAAGTCTGGAGAGGTAATGTCTTTCCACACATTGCTACTGAGATCAAGTGTGTCAACCTTGCTGAAGCGAGGAAGCGAACGAGTAGCTGCACTGTTTGCTTAAGTTCAGCTATGATCCACTATTTTCAATGCAATTGTTTCACTGCTTTATACTAAAATGGTTAACAGTTTCGTAACATTCCAACCATTATGTTCATGAGCAGTTGTATTTATTGCAAGCAACGAAAGATAACCTGATTTGTAAGTCGATGTTCAAAACAAGGAACATTCTTTTTACGGCATTCATTCGGATTCTGCGACCTAGATTCTTTCCTGGCAACTCGGTCTGCTGTTTCGGTAAGGATGTTCAAGAAATCCATGTCCTGTCGTTGAGATGGATCCTGTCTAACTCTTAACGCATCTACTGCGTTCCTAAGCTCAGCCTCGAACCAGGAACCGGTTTGTGTGTTTCGTTTAGCAGACCTGTTTTTCGTGGTTGAATACACGATCAGGAAATCTTCAGGGACCTCATGAGTGGGCAGCAGTGGCTCCGGTTCGTTTTGTTCTGCTTCGTCGCCAGACGAGTTATTTTGCGTAATGCCCGCTTCTTCAGATGCTATATCCATAAAAATGGTATTGAGCACCATGGATGTTGCAAATCACACTACACGACTTATCCTTGCAATCAAAAATGGATCTTTAGATTTGTACCTAACTGAGAAGAGTTTTAAAATAATAAATAAGATTACTATCTCTGTTATCAATGAAATAATGATTCAAACAGTAATAAATCAGTGCGATATTTGTTTGCTTTCAACGCTATGGCGCACGTGAATCTCAAGGATCTTTACCATTAAGGGGGTATTTAATAGCAGATATAGCTACAAAAACGTTGAATTAACAGGAAACTCCGCATTATATACGTATGAAAATGCGTATATTGATATATGATATGGTGATCAATTTTTTTCACCATTTTGTATATTTAAAAACGTCTTTTCATCGACTATAAATAAAATATAATGTTAATTGTTATCAATTGTGTTGACATTTATGTGCATACCGATATGTTTTTCTTCGTCCACTAAAGTATCGACTCCTGTATCATCGGCTTCTTCTATACAAATAAAAGAAAAAAACATCGATATGCAGTGTATGTCTACGAGTAGTTTAATACAACTATTAAAGAGAATGTTCAACATTATTAAGTAATTTAGCCGAATTAAAGAGATTTTGTTTGATAAAACAGACCGTATATCACCATCAACCATTTAAAGCATGGTATAAATGGACAACTATTACCGAGCTTTCTTGGATTTTGTCGACATGCCTGAATTATCAGGATACGCGTTTTGCCCTTGAGACCTGGACAGTTTGTATCGTTAAACGTCTCCACGATTTCAGCAAGCGGAATGAATTCTTTATTGCTATCGCTCAAAAACTGAATAGTCATACCACCACCATCATCGCAATAACCTTCGGAGCTTATGTGAAAAAGAATATGTTCGTAGCTGCTATAGTCCGTTTGCTTTATTAAGCACACCATACACATCGCCTCTTTCGGGCATTCACGTTTCGTTGGATTATATTTGTGATTCCAATCACTTCTATAGAAGTTTATTGTTTTATGTTTGTTGACAAGTTCAAATCCAAATTGACTCATAAACACATATTGAATGTTGTCCTGATCGTTTGCCGCACCATCTCTTTTTCGAAAAACATTCGAGTACGATCCAACTGGTATTCCGCTGTTTAAAACAAGGAAGGCAGCTCCAGGCTTCAGTCCTCCAGACGCCATTATAATAAGTAGACGAAATAACTTTGAATAAAAAGCACTTTTGAATTTTGCAAACGTTTAAAGTCAGTGGTTCCTTCTTCTAAATAT
>VMBQ01004407.1:44405-62622 GCA_007657795.1 Dreissena rostriformis | reverse complement strand
GTCCGCCATCTTCAACAAAACGTGGGAATTTCCGGTTTGACCTTATTTGCATAAGTTTTTGGCAGCCAATCAGAAAATAGGCCAGAAACCCATATATGGAAATCGTAGTATTTTTCAATAAAGCCAACATGGCGGCCTACGTAAATGCGTAGTAGGATTACCTTATATGGCATAGCTCCTCCTACATTTCTTTTTCAAATCTCGCGAGATCACGCGGTAACTGTAATGGCCGAAATTTGACCGAGTTTTAATTGGGAAATCTAATTTTCGATAAAAGTATGTTTTATCTCGTTAACTGTTTATTTTTTTCGTCTGGGAATGAATACAAATTGTTTTCTTGGGTGACCCTTACTCTAATTGCCGGAGAAAATGTAATTTTATAGATTTTGATTTTGCTCCATTGCTTGTATCGTCTCGACTTGTAACTCGAAACGTAGTGTTAACGGAGTCCAGAGTTACATTATTGCAACTAGTTTACTGTTTATATGGACTAAATTGGTTCCCTGAGGCTAGGGCCTCTTCCCACAGGCCTTGTACAAAAACGTAATATGACTATTTTAAGTTCCCATCAGAAACAAATAAGGACAAAAACAAGTAAACAAATAATGGATACAGTACTGCCAGTTTAAGAACACATAACATAAGCAGAGCACAAACAACTTTAACAACATCCGAATATAGTAATCCGAAAAAGTATCATGAGCAGAAATAACTCCATGCTAACATACCAGATGATACTCTATTGAACTTTTGTTTGCCATGGGAAGAACGTCTATTCATTCGCAAGGACTATATTTAGAATAAATAACTCGATTGGTATTGCACAACAGATAATTATGCGATTAAAACAAGTTTGAACAGATAAAGTGGCTACATAAGACTAAATGCAGCTTGAGGGTTAAATACAACTCATATTTCGTAAACAAATTTCGTAACCGATAGGTCGATATGAATTTCAGAAATCGTAAGTTTTTATTAAAACTACTAATAAACCAGTGTTTAATAAGTAGAAATGTGGTAATATCCTTAAATTGTTCTGCAAAAAGACGTATTTGAGACATTACTCTTTCAGGCAGGTCATCGATATTGCAGAGAAATAGCAGGGACCCTTACACTGTGCCTTGAGTTACGCCGGAGCCTACACAAACGTGACAGGACTTCAACACACACACACATTTCTTGGCGCGTAAGGAAGTTTGATATCCAATTGAGTATTGGACCTCGGATACCTTAGTTTTCAAGCTCCAGCAGTAGGCGTTGGTGGGGCACGGTGCCGAAGGCCATACTAAAATTTAGTGTTATGGTGTCAACCTGTTTGTTCTGGTCTTTGTATCCAATTAAGTCATGAGCTGTGACAAAAAGTTTTTAAATTCCTGAGCGGAAGCCACGATTAAGATTGGTTATTACTATGTGATTGCACAAGTGGTTAAGGATGTGGCGACAGATGATATGATCTAATAGCTTGGAGAGCACGATCTCCATTTTTTGTTTAAACTGAGACAATGTTTGCGTCTCTCCAGTCCTTTGGATGTTCGCCAATGTCTACTGACCGCTGGAAGATGGCAGTTATGGCTGGTGTTGCCTCCACAGCAAAAGCCTGCAGTACTCTGTTTGAGAGTTCATCTGGACCAGCTGCTTTTCGGACGTTGGTGTTATTCAGCAGCTTGAGTATACCATATCTTCCATTTTGTGTAATGGAGGGATGGTGTTGTTAAACCGGTGTTTGAGTTGCGGAACTGGTTGGTTGATGTCGTTCTTGGTGAAAACAGACTGGCACTCATTTGCCAATAGTTCCTCCTTGCTCTTGATGTATGTGATGAGGTATCCGTGCTCTCGAAATGGAGCAGTTCCAATATTGTCTTCTTCTATGGATTTGACGTAGTCCCAAAAAGGTTTTGGGTTGTTGTTTTAAAGGCCCTTCTCTATAATTGCGTCATTCTGATTTAAAAAATACTTCGTTTAAACTTGGAACCAAATAAAACAATTTTATTTTTAAATTTGTGTATATTATAGATTGTCATTTATTTATTATATTATAAGAATGACATCTATTTTCCTAAACCAAAGCTTTCTGCAAATCAAATATGAATGCAATACTTATGAAACTTATTTAACTTATTTACCACGAGTCATGTCTTCTTGCAAGAATATTAAAAATTGTACATGGTGGCACATTCGTCACTTGGGTGAACGTCTAGTTTAGAAATGGTTTTACTCGGATATACCCAGAGAGGGTAATCAAGTGATAGTCAAGATGTAGACGTTCATGCCGAGAAAGGTAAGTTTCGCCGTTGTATACCCTTAATTACTTTTGTTTTATTTTTAAATGACGCTCACTTTCCAGCCATATCAGTAAGAAAGTTATCAGCGCTTATTTTGTATTAAAATTCGCTTTATATCTTGACTTTACTCGCTGCGAATTTTCTTAGTAGAGCTGTTATAAGATCATCCCGCTAAGACATTTCGCAGCGAGAAAAGTCGATATAAAGAGCGAATATTACATGGATATAAGCGCGAATCAGTTTCTTGCCTGTGAAATCTGTTGGCTGGATAGTGAGTGGCATTTAAACAATAAAACGGCGAAAAATACCTGTGTCGGCATGGGCGTCGCCATCTTGTTTCTCACGTGATTACCCTTTGTTATACCATAACCTATGTATAATTGTGCAGGCTATTTCATAACAATAGTCAAAGATATCATTACAATTACGAAGCCTCTTTCATAATTAATACCGAACCTTTCAGGCAAGAAATCGCAACAGATAAAAGATGCAAAAGACTGTACACGGACAGAAGAAAACAAGCAAATATTAAATAAATTGAAAGTAATACGTACGACATTACGTAGTTTGGATTATCATTATTTTCAGAAAGCTTGTGAACTATACACAGATGCGTCGAAAAAAAGGACTAGGGGTAGTATTATATACCAACACCAAGAAGAAAAGAGGAAAATAGTAATATCATATGGCAGCCGACAACTAACCAATACAGAGAAATGATTATTCTACATTCAAATAATTGAGTAAACAGAGTAATTTTCAGAATATTTAACACAGGGTCATATCCCAATAATACAGAACCGTAGATAGTCTGCAATCAAGGGCCCAGTGGCATTAGTTGTCTTAAGGACAGTTAGTAGTATTATTATAATGCTAGTATGGTCAATTGCTTATTAAAAGTTGTCTATATATTTTGATGCAATTCAGCCAATTCATTACATTGACGGCCACTAGATAAGCTGTGTAAATATCCGTTCATGGCCAGGTACTTTAATGTTATCGTACATCGTTATTTCTGTATATTACTGTAGAATATTTGTAATTTGTAATTTCAGGGCTCCGACACTTTGGAGACCATTTGTAGACACTTCATACATTTGGAGAGACAAAACCAATAATTATGTTGCTGTGATTATATAAATGATTATTTACATTAAGAGTAAAATTACAATGACATACATGAACCCAACTTGTGTGTAGATACTTTATTAATATCGTTAAAACGAAATACCAAGCTACATTATTTTTTTTACAAAAAAACGCTGTTATTCTTCTTTTCTAACTTCTATACAGTTTTATTTCCATTATGTTATATCGCGAGCATGCAATTGGTGCATTTTGTCAAGACGGTGTGTTTTGAGGACGTCAACGAGTGGAGCAATCACAAACTCTACAGACGGTTACCACTGGACATCGTGCGAAGTGCAATCAATAATGATCTGGATCGATTGATAATACATGTTTTCATTACAACTTGTCATCATCATCACGTTGTTTGTTATGACTGTTTCCGAGTAAAGCTACCGCAAAGCCATACGGAGATAACTAATGAAAGGAATTTGTCGGATCTCGGCACGATTATTTGGACCATCCTGATGTTGGACCGCTCTGACCCAAAGCCGTAAGAACATTACCAGTCACGTGACTTTACCTCCTAAAATTTAAAATAAACAATAATTATTGAATTAGACGCACATAACCTTGTTAATTGCGTTATTAAGGGTCAGTATTAGCAACACACTATTGCAAATTAGTATATTTGGCATACATTAAAGGTTGCATGGCAGATAAATTGGCCAGTTGATGCAAATGCGTTATTTGTAATGTGTTTTCGTGAAAGTATTTTACGATGTATTTAAATTATCAGTTAGCCTTTTAGGCGTCATTCAACACATAGTAGTCAGTCTCCTGATCGGGTAACTATCTCTTAATGTAGGTATAAATTGAAAGAATTACGGAATGTTTAGATATTTTTGTTCATTAATTATTAAGGTCCCCGATCAGGAGATTTTTCTTCTTCTTTTATTATAATGGACATTTCGTCCCACTACCAGTTCGTGCCACTGATATTTCTGTTGAAAAGGGGTAGCGTTTCGTCACACTGGTAATATATAGCCGGATAGGTGCATGGCTAAAAGTGTTCCGGTTTTTTCCGGAAGTTCCGGCTTTTTTTAAGCCCCGGAGGTCGATCTCTCAATTCGTCCAGAATCGATGAGAAAGTTGGGGGTAGGGGTAGGTGGTCCGCTGGTCCGCGAATATTTCCAATCGAAACCGAGATCTAAAGAATCTTTAAAAAGAGGCGTATCTGCATGTATAACACGTGTGCGAATTGGAGTCGATAGCCAGGCCCATGGCCACCAAAGGGGCCAGTTTAACAGATAAGTGATAATTAACTCCTTCTCTTGCACCCGTACGTCCATTGTGCAAATGGTGCAAGTCCCTTGGACGTCCGATAATCCACATGTACTCTATTTACTAATACACAGCACGTACAAATGTCAACAGTAAATCGGGTTATTCAGACCGTTAACTCTGCCTAAGAGGTACTGTTTTCAATGAAATTCTCAGCGAGTGGCCAATATTGATTTTTCCAGCTGTCAATCAAATTCTTCTTGGTAAGCGCATCAGCCAATCAGGGCTCAGGCAGCCGAATACACGCCGACCCCACGTGAAGCTGTATTCAATAATATTACGAAGTTTTTATTCAGCAATAAAATATTTAAGTCCACGCTTTCCCCGAGGAAGAATGACGTGATGTTGTACATGAAGTCTAATTTTCGCATGATTTCCATTTGTACACGAAATACACAAGAAATGTTTATTTGTTGCTAGAATTTTCTTAACTTTCCGTGAATAATAAAATCTGGAAATGATTTCAGATAACACGTTTAATTTTACGCATTTGAAAATACTAAAAAAAAAAATCAAATTTAAAGCCAGGATAGGCCATCTAAAATGCTATTTTCCATGAGCTTCCTTGGGCCTTCCAGCCCCCTGGCCCCCAGATTTTTTTTTTCAGGCTTTTTCAACCTTCCTCACTTTTAGCCGTGTAGGTGTGAATAATACTGTATAGGTGTGAATCAAAACGGGAAATTTTGCACCTATGATGGTCACCTCTGTGCAATGTAAACACAACATTGTTTAATTTCAAGATTATTAATTAAGGTTAAATGTATTCTACATGCGATTTTAAGATTTATTTATATATATATATATATATATATATATATATATATATAATTATACTTTAACAAAATGTATTTCAGTTAACGATTTAGTTTACATGTTTCCTATAGTACATTAACAATTTCGATAGTGAGTACATACTGTATATTAAGATTTATTTTTAAATATTATAATTTAATAAAATGTATTTCAGTTCAAGATTTATTTAAAAAATAAAATAAAACATGTTTTAATAACTGACAATATTTACACACATTGATATGAAAGAAACGTCACAAGATACAGGGCAACAGATAAGATTTTGGGTCAATTAGTTTTCACTGCAAGCTTTTTGCAACAATTAGTTTTTTTAACAATTTGATCAAAACGTACATATATTTCTGGATCAGATTAGCGCTTCATTTTTGGATATTGATAATTATCAGCAATTCTTATTCCAATTAAGTCATTAAAAATGCACAGTGACAATGGTTGTTTGTAAATATAAGTATTAATTGTATATTGACTAAAGTAATGGATGATGGAGTCATTCTGTTTCAACCAGTTTCAACACTCCTTCCTTTCAGTCTCAGAGCAAACTCACATTGCAAAACCCTCTCCGTCAATGACAAGCCAGTGGAAATCACGATGTTATTAGTTTTTGAGACAAGGAGTCACAGCGGTGTTTTGAGCCAAATATTTCAGAATCTGTCACCACCTGCGCTATTAAATCTGATAGTATAATCTTCCAAATGTCTTTTCTACGACGGTTTGGGACTCATAACGAATTGTAAAATATTGTGCGCGCACGCCGTTTATGAATGTTTCCTAACCTGTCCGCGTTTAACAGAGAACATTTTCCCAAACTTATTTTGGCGGAAGTAACTTTTTATATTGACACCGGCCCAAAACGAACTGAAAATATTACGACCGCAATTAAGGTTACGATACACTTATCATAATTAAACGCGGTACGGCGGAAAACGGAAAAACTAAAACGACGAAGAATCCATTTTAATTCGTTTTCCATTTCCATAATCGTTTTTTGTACGATTGATTTTTAATTTCAATTCGTTTTCTGTCAAATACAAATCGTAAAAACGATTAAACGAACCTTATCTGTTACTCTGAAGATATATTTCATTTTTAGATTTATTTAACATTTTGTACACAAATATATACAAATAATAAAACAGCCTCTTATACGCATAGCGAATAAAGTACACTACACGTTTATTTCAGAATTCTTCAAAATTCTTCTTCGTCGTGAATGTGGTCATGTGATGTGTCAGGTCCCAGACCTTTGAAGCTGGGTAGTAGTCATTTCATCGTCCTCATATTTCTCCCATATGAAGAAGAGTCTCCCGTGGACCTCTTTATACTTCCTCCGATGCACTCGTGTCAGGGCGTGCTCCGACACTAGACGGATCGTCATGTCCACCGTATCTGCCTCACGGCGTAACATGGGGACCAGCATGTAGAACCCTAGGTCGGCACGCCCTGCTCGAGGGTTGACTCTGCGATGCCACCCTGAAAGAAAGAAATATATTGTAACACTGTATTATGTGAATTGGAAATAAGACATCAATTTGGGAATAAAGTGTGTTTTATCAAAAGTGCATAATATGCGGTTTTATATGTTGTATTTATTTAGTTTGACAAATTATAATTAAAACAGATACTTGCATATATAATAGCATCATTTAAATTGATTTTACTTCAAAACTGGATTTTTTATTAATGTGTACTATGATACAATATTTGTTATATATATTAATTATATATTAATCTTAACTATCAATTAAAAATTATAAATTGCTGTTTGCTATGTTATTATAAATTAAAAATACAAAAAATACCTTCAATGTCGTTGTTGGTCCTCACTGTCTGGCGATATACACTCCCAGTTTGCTGGTTGCCACATTGATCCTCGGATCCAGGTTCTTTTCATGTAGAGAACTACATTCAGAAGAGGACCTCCGACCTGAAAGAATTATTTATTGTTATAAGCTAGTAACAATATTCGCACATCATGTAATATATTTATTATACTATGATGTTGTTTAAATCTTCGTCTTAAATTATTATGAGCCATTGAGGTTGTTTGTGAATTGTAATCGGGATAACTCAAACGATAATATTTTTATAATAATAAAAACAAATGTATATACCTCTTCAGCCTGCGACTTCAACTGTTCGAGGGCAGGAACGATGTGCTCGCACGGCAAATACGGCAAGGACATAAGTTTCCTCGCGAATTTACAATCCACGCGGCAAATTAAAGATAGTTGATTAGTTTACTAATTGACCATTAAAGGCCTGGGTCGCAAATTAATTGTTGGCAAGTGGCTAATTTAACATTGGAATGCCGCTAATTAATAGTTTGCGAGTTGCTAGTAAAACATAAGCTTTCTAAAAGTAAATGACCAACATTTTATGATGTCTTTATTGAAAATAAATTGTATTATTGTTCATTCATGCTTTCTAATTATTTTTAAATGTAATACATATACATGATGCATAAAATAAAACACTTTATGTTTTATATTTATTGAACACAATGCATTATGCAAATATATTATAATAATTATAATCGCATAATCGGCAAAACATGCTTTTGGCAAAATAAATCATATCATAAATACATATACACAGTGAGATGAAGTTCGATAATTTCCAAAATACAGAGAATTATTGTATGCAATATTGAACAATGTAGATAGACGATATAAATAAATAAAACACTAAAAAGGTAAAATAAACAAGAACATAAAATTATAATTGTTAACACTGTAATTTGCTACATTAATATACATCCAATCATGATTCACACCTATGCGATATTATTCACACCATTCCGTCAATATATTATCAGTGGGACGTAACGATCAATCCCTCCCAGTCCCTTCCTACACAAATATCAGTGGCACGAACTGGTAGTGGCAGGAAACGACCATCACCCTTCATTACTGATACATCACGGAAATGGTGTCTGGTCATTTCTCCCCCTGGTCTTTACTCCTCATTGGACAGTTCTCCCCCTTGGACATTTTCCCCCCTAGTCTTTTCTTCTCCTAATACCCTAGTCTTTTCTCCTCCCAGTATATTTCATACTGGGGGGATTAATCTGCCACTTTTAATAGTTGCAATAATTCAACTCTCAGCTTTACAACCCAAAGAAGGGGTTTTTCTGCCTATTTTGGGGAAAAGGAGTCTGACCAAATTGGGAATTCTTTATCGACAAAATTGTCCATTTTGGGAATTTTTGCTTCGATGAAACAGCTCATTTTGGGAAAACATTGGGAATTTATCATGCTTTAAGTGATATTAGACGCATCTAACAGTATAAAGGTGTCTATCGCAACCGTTGTTTATTTTTGGTGTTTTCACTTTATATACACTTATATTTGATAATGCAGCATCAACATACTAAAACAATATCCCGGAAAGAGAAAAATAATGCATTTGAATATCAACCGTACTTTCGTTTTTGACGTAAAGTTGGTAAGTTTAAATCTGGGACTATATACACTCCCGCTGAACTACGTTACAATGAGAGGTGCGTCTGTACGACAATGCGATACGGCGTCATAACTACAACGGTTACGACGTCTTTCCACAGTTTGTTGACGATACGGGACGTTGTGAAAATAAATGGTAAATAACAGTAATTTTGAATAGTTTTTGTAAGTGTATACGCCAATGTTAATTTAAATACGGATATTGTGTTCCTCTTTCTTAGCTTGCCATGTTATTTATTCCTATGTTATCGATACAATGGAAGCTTTACAGACCAGTACAGACAACTCATAACATTAAATAAAACGTGTAAGTTTAAACAAAGAATTCACCTGTGTAAACGCGTGTGTATGTCTATAACTGTCAAGACGCTGTAACCGTTGTAGTTATGACGCCTTATCGCGTTGTCGTACAGACGCACATCTCATTGTAACCTAGTTCAGCGGGAGTGATATAAGCGGCAGTTCCGCTCGGCGTAACTTAGAGGACTGGGTTAGTCACGTAAAATATTGAATATAATATATATTTTTTATAAACAACTGGAAGAAAGATGAGTTGCACATAATTAGTCAGTTACCACATTTTAACTAACTCTTTTGACCTGTTAATTCCTTTCAGCTCAATTCAACAGTGAAAAATGCGTCTAATATCACTTTAAATAAGTCAGTGGTTTAACAAATAAATTTGTTTTTATTTGTTATTTTGTCTTCTTTATATATACACATGCAATATTTGGCATGTTCAACGTTTATTCATTTCATATTTGAATGTATTTGATGAAGACTGAACTTTATCTGAGTCGCTTAAGGCTTTATTACGTTTATTTATTATGAAGAAAAGTCACTCTTTCGATATAAATTATGTTTACTTTTTACAATTTTTTTTTTGGAATTGGGAAATATGTTATCAAGATTCGATTGGGAACGGGTCCGTTTGCTTTGGGAATGCCTCCGTTTTCCGGAGGTGCAGACAGTGCTGAAAAACCCCTGACACATTCCTTATTACTAGCGGGCATCAAAGGGATTAGTAATGTAACTTGTTTACATACAGAACTGCAATCTGGATCTCTGGACCAACTGTGGGAAGCTGATCTAGAGCCCTAACCTTTGTTGCACTTGGGGCCAAATTACAAGAAGACTTCTGTTTACTGTAGAGGACCTTGAGTCAGATACAATAGATCACTGTTAAAATAAAGAAATTTGATGTTTTATATTTTGCATTCAGTGTTCTTGCAGTTAATGGGATATTTCATGCTTAAGCAAATAGATGTTTGGTCAGGGAAAGAAGATTGCCACTTGCTTGACCAAACAAGTTGGTTATATAATAAGTTTTTCTTTTTGTGTGTCAGAATGATCTATGAAGACTTACAGAGCTCCAGATAAGGTTTTGTGAAATTCTTAACGTTACTACCAGATTTTCAAAAATAATTCTTAACACTGAAATTTTATCCTTAACGTTACTACTAAGTTTTGGAAAATAATTCTAAAACTTTTCTAAATAACCTAAAAATAAATAAACTAATTTTGATCTGACCATGGGAATTTTGTTTTTCAAATACCTTGATATGCCCTAACTGTGCTTAGATCGCATGCCTTCGATGATTTTTTACATATTTCACAATTCAAACGGATCTCCCCTTCAATCATTTCAACGATTAGAATCGTCCCTTCCACTCGTCCAATGTTTTTTGTTTAAGTTTGGACCCGTAGTGTCGCGTTTCTTTAGCTTTTCCGACTGTGTCGGCAACTAAACATAAACATTGTATAATATCTTTTCTATAATGTCTTTCTTAACATTCAACTTTGGCTCACTTTGCGTACAATATGTTAAAAGCGTGTTTTTTTGCACGTCCTCTGGGCGTAGCCATTTTTTTTTTTTGACAGATAGACTGTACACACCGCTTTTATTGGAAAAAAATGGGCTTCATTAAACAACCCCGATAACCATTCTATATATTAGTACCGAAAAGATCTTTAATACGCAAAAAGAACTCAATAAAAATCGATACAAACCGATGTAAAAATAATATTCGTAACTTGATTTTGTAATTCTTAATGGAACGACCAGATTTTAAAATAAATACGTAACGGACTTGAAAATAATTCTGAATTACAAAAATACGACCCTTATCTGGAGCTCTGACTTATTTGTAGAGTATGTTTGCAGGTTCCAGCCACGTAGAATGCTGAGGCCAAGATGTTAGGTGGGGAAGTTGATGATGCCGCTTCGCGGAAAAGGCGCCGCCGTTCTGTCCGCAACCTCCGTCGAACGTCTGGCATCATTTTACCGCAGAATTTAAATGATGAGATCGAGGCAGCTTCGGAAAACATTGAGGTTAATCAAGGTAT
Organism: Dreissena rostriformis; assembly: GCA_007657795.1. Lineage (NCBI taxonomy): Eukaryota > Metazoa > Mollusca > Bivalvia > Myida > Dreissenidae > Dreissena > Dreissena rostriformis. The sequence continues at coordinate 51,308 of VMBQ01004407.1, read as the reverse complement.
ATGGGCTTGCTCTGCTAGTCTTTGACTTTGGTCATTTTAAAAACTGTCTTTATATCTGTTATTGAAATATTGTGCGGATAGAAATAAAATGTCTACTGATTATAATATCTCAATTTTATTTAAATTTCATCTTGCAAAGTATATTACTACAATTTATTATATATTTTATTTTTTTTTTGTAATTATGTGAATTATTAATTTATAAAGAGCTCTTTTATTTTAAACGTATTTATTTCTTTTGGGAAACACAGTGTACATCAAATCATTCACAAAACAATCAGTAGAAGAAAATAGTCTTTTAAATTAGTTTATCCCAAATCAGTCGACTTTTTGCGCGAAAAAATTCCAATACCGAAATTGCACATTTACGAAAATGGCCAGTAAGACGTCTGTAGAGTCTGGCTCTAGTGATGTCAAACTTAGATGATCAGGTCAAGTCTTGGAAAATTAGTGTTGCTGGAACTGACAGGCCTTTTCCTGGCCATTTTGGGAAAACATGCAATCGCTATTAGGAATTTTTCGCGAAAGTTGGAAAAAACCTGTTCTATGTAACTCTTTATAATAATTCAAATAAGAAGAACAAAATCATATAAATTATAATCATATATTTTGTTAGATGTAACTGCACTAAAATTGAGATATGATAATAATTACACACTTCAATCTTTACTTTTAAGGGGGGGGATTGTTTTGTTTTTAGCTCACCTGATTGCTCAGGTGAGCTTTTAGGATCGGTCTTTGTCCGTCGTCTGTCCGTCCGTCCACATTGGTTTGTAAACACTCTAGAGGCCCCATTTCGTGTCAGATCATCATGAAACTTGGTCAGAAGATTTGTCCCAATGATACCTCGATCGAGTTCGAAACTGGGTCATGCTGGGTCAAAAACTAGGTCACTAGGTCAAAAAAAGGAAAAACTTGTTAACACTGTAGAAGTCACATTTCATGCCCAATCTTAATGTAACTTTGTCAAAATGTTTGTCTTGATATGTTGGTTGAGTTCAAAAGAAGTTCCGGTCTGTTGAAAAACATGGCCGCCAGTGGGCGGGGCAGTTTTCCTTATTTGGCTATCGAGAAACCTTGTAAAAACTCTAGAAGTCACAATTTTTGCCCAATCATCATGAAACTTGGTCAAAACATTGGTTTTATCGATATCTCGGACGAGTTCGAAAATGGTCCAGATCGGTGAAAAAACATGGCCACCAGGGGGCGGGGCAGTTTTCTCTATATGTATATAGTGAAAACATGTGAACACTCTAGAAGTCACATTTTTGGCCCAATCTTCATGAAGTGTGGTCAGAACATTTGTTTCCTAGAAACGTGAGTTATGTGCGAAAATGGTTCGGGTCCGTTGAAAAACATGGAAGACGGGACAGTTTTCCTTATATTTATATAGTAAAAAAGGCTTGTGAACAGTCAAGAAGTCACCTTTTTTGCCAAATCATCATGAAACTTGGTCAAAACATTGGTTTTAATTGATATCTCAGACGAGTTCCAAAATGGTCTAGATCGGTGAAAAAACATGGCCGCCAGTAGGCGGTGCAGTTTTCTCTATATGTATATAGTGAAAACATGTGAACACTCTAGAAGTCACATTTTGGGCCCAACTTTCATGAAATTTGGTCAGAACATTTGTTTCCTAGATACGAGAGTTGAGTTCGAAAATGGTTCGGGCCCGTTGAAAAACATGGCTGCCAGGAGGGGGGGGTTGCACATTTTCCTTATATTTATATAGTAAAAGGAAAATGTGCAACCCNTGAGTTTGAAAATGGTCCAGATCAGTAAAAAAACATGGCCGCCAGGAGGGGGTGGTGCAGTTTTCCTTATATGACTATAGAGAAACCTTTTGAACACTCTAGAAGTCACATTTTTTGCCTAATCATTGTGAAACTTAGTCAAGACATTGGTTTTATTGATATCTCGGACAAGTTGGAAAATGGCTCAGATCGGTGAAAAAAACACTTTTTAGCTCACCTGATTGTTCAGGTGAGGTTTTAGGATCAATCTTTGTCCGTCGTCAGGTGAGGTTTTAAGATCAATCTTTGTCCGTCGTCCGTCCGTCCACATTTGGTTTGTAAACACTCTAGCATTCACATTTCTCAAGAATTCTTTATCAAAGTTACTGAGAAGCTTTATGGCCACATGATCTCAGTCAAGTTTGATAATTAGCAAAATTGCATAATAAATGCCAGAATTCTTGCCTTTAGATTGTCAAAATTTTCATTATATTATACAAAATCCTTGTTTATCTTAAACCACAAAGCACGCAGCTTTGATATTTGATATGTGACAAAGATTGTTCAAATGATGCCACTGGGTAAGCTCATTTCTCAGGTGAGCGATATGGGGCCATCTTATCCCTCTTGTTTTCGATTTGGGAATTGTTTTAGTTACTATTTCGCTTTGGGAATGGGGCTGTTAACGGGCCAGTTGATACAAAAGGGAAAGGCCTGACTAAGTGCTCATGAAAAAAGCTATGCTTAAAACTCGCAAATACAAGTCAGACGTTGCGTAATCTTATATTGGCTTACTTTTCAGTTTAAAAAAAAACTATATTTGCGTGTTTGGTTGTTATGCAATTAAATAGCAAATTCTTACAGATGTTTACTTGTCTGTACATTCCCTGGAATAATATGGTCAATTAAATATACCACCCCTGCAAGTGCTGGGCAAGCTTACCACATTTCACTAGAATGATGAATTAGAATACATAATTGTTAATCTGACCATTTTAGATCATGAAGCTGAGCCCTCTGATGTCTATGGGAGCCTCTGGATGGACTGCAAGTCGCCAGTCACCAAGAAACGAAGAAGACGCTCAAACTTTGTGGTGGGACTGTCCTTAGATGAGGACCTTGCGTTCTGCACTGACAGAAACCGATATGATGGTGATGAACACCAAACTCAATATTCTGATATCCAAAGTGGTGAAAATGACATTTTGGGTAGATATTCAGACCAGACTTTTCATAAAAACAATGACTTTGAAAGAAATGGCTTTGAAAGACCCGAAGTTGAAAGAAACTCTACAAACCAGGGTGAAAAAAATAAAAGTGCTTACAATGATGACTATGGTACGAGTACTGATTTGCAGGTTATTGAATTCGGACATTCTGACAAAGACACCAATGAAAGTAATGTGCTGTGTAATAAGTACCTGCCAGAAACCAGTGTCTCAAATTTGCTACACAACACAGTTATTGAATATGATAGTATGCTTCCAAAGTTCTCATCAGCAAGTAAAGATATTGGAAACCCTATGTCTGAGCCCAATATTTCCATCACTCCAACGTCTTCCCCAGCGTCCATGTCACCTGATTATCCGATGTCTCCTGATAGATTTGTCGGAGACCTGAATGAAAGCTTTAACTCAATTTCTGAGCACAACCTGGATCTTAACAGCGAGAATACGGATGAAAATAGTTGTACAATAAACCTGATAGATAATGATAAGGATGCCAATCTTTGTAATGTTTCTGAAAGGTCTGATTCCAACTCTGATAAAGAAAATTCTATTGTTGAAAACAATGCTTTAAATGTGACTCCTCAAGACACAGGGTTTGCTGATAATGCTGGTAGCAATAGATCGCCAGGGTTTCTTGAACTGTGTAAAACATTTGCTGGAAAGGTGGTTGATTTTGTGAAAACCAGTCCCTCTTATTTGACAGGTACAATAAAAGATTCTACTAACTTGCTAAATATTTCAACTAATTCTACGTCTCCCTGTTTAACCAAGCCAAAAGAAGATTTAAAGAAGATTGTGGCATCAAGCATGGAACAACTCATGATTCAACCTTTTAACTTAACAGTTTGCAATGTTGCAGAAGACCAGGACACTTTAGTTAATAGAACCAACCAGACAGAAGCTGTTATTAATCAGTACAACACCATTGACAGGTCAACCTCTAAAGCTTCCTATCTTAAATCTCAGCAAAAAGACCACACTGTGTGTCCGACTAGTACTGGAAAGACGAAGAGGACTTCACAGACTTTCCTCAACGCATTCAATGCTATCAGCAGTGCCTTTAACAGGGAACGCTCTTGCAGTGCCAGCAGTTTACCTGAAAAATCTACAGCAGGTGCTGAGAGTCAGGAAAATAATACATCAGAGGAGTGTAAAGAGGATTCTGATGTTGAGCATGGCAGGGTACTACACGCTTTAGATGAACTGGTTGAAAGTTCAGATGATGTTAATGCATCAAGTCTGCCAATAAAAGAAGCTGAATCTTCATTGCAAACTACTGTACCTCCTGACCATAATACGGGTTATGAACGTGCTGATCAAAATACTGCTGACGAACCTACTGCTTGCAAAGGAGAAATTGAAAGAATGGATGCAGAAACTTTGGATCATGTACCGACAGCACATACACACGATGGTCACGTTCCCACGAATGAAAATATGTTAGAAATTGAGTCAAACCAAATGGAAAATGAAGCCTATTTGTTAAAGCCTCCTTCTAAGAGGAAGTATAAGAGGAGAGCCTTATCAGTACCTCCTGCGGATTGCTTCCAAGAGAATGGGAACTGTGTCATTCATTGTGTGCCTAAATTGTCAGATTTGTGTGAAATGACTCTGAAAATCTATCCCGATGGGCTAACCTCAGAGGTACAAAGTAAAGCTAGAGTTCCCAAAACAAAAAAGAACACACAAAGGAGACGTTCTGGAAGACTTACAGTTATAAAAAATCTATCTGAGAATAAAATATCTGAAAATACCTGTTCTGACTCAAACATTCTTACTGATACATGTATCAATGATTTTATGATTGCGGGGATCAGTGAAAGTACCAGTATAAGTGCCGAAGCCAGCCATGAAAATATTAATCAAAATGCCAGTAGTATGTGTTCAGATGATAAACAAAAATCTGAATTTGGCAAAAATTCAGTCAAGAAAAGTAGGCGAAGATCATTTGGTGTAGTAAAAGCATTGGCAGAGATGGCCAATGATGACCAGATGAATGTGGATAGAGTTGGTGAAAGAAATGTAAGCAGTGAAAGCCATGATGAGGTTGATGGGCGTTCTGAAAGGTCCGGACTGAGCCAGCAGCTGGAAACAGGGATTGCAAAGTTGGATATTTCTGAAAGACAAATTCTGGATAATCAGAAAACAATCAGTGAATCTTCACAAGCTTGTGAAGAGAACACAATGAGTACCCATGACTTGGACATCTGTAATGAACAGAGGTTTCAAAAGCGTCGAGGTAGAACTCCAAAATCTAGTCTGGTCTCACTGTCTATTGGAGAAACTGCACTGACAAGTATTACTGAAGAGCTGTCGCAAGTGGCCATTAAGGAAATTGGTTCCATCGCTCAAAATCCGGTTTATGCAAGCATTCAAAATGAAAAGATTCTGACCCCAGAAGACATTATATCTCCAGATGACCATCCTGTTCCAAGAAAAAAGCGACGAAGATCTTCTACTATGACACTACAGATGATACGGGAAGAAATGGCAAATTCCAATTCTGAGAAAAGCGTCGCAGAAAATCAAAGCGCTAAGAGCACTGAAAATCAAAGCACTAAGAACACTGGAAATCAAAGCACTAAGAACACTGAAAATCAAAGCACTAAGAACACTGCGAAAACAGATCGCAAGAGAAAGCATGAAGAGGTATCACCTGAACAACTGGAACTTCTTTACAAAAACAAGAATTTTGTGAAACCAGAGGAAAAGAAGTCCTGGCAAACAATTTTTGAAAGTCCTCATGTGTCTGGGGAAGTGTATGGGAAAAAACGTCTTCAGAGACATATTGATTTTGCACAACCTGGGCTTGTTAAGTTGAAGCGACGTCTGCAGAAGGCTGTGAAAAATGGATGGGATCCCAAACGGAAGAGAAAAACGGAGCTAAAAGATGAGAATGTGAGGGAGAAACTTGATAATTTATGGTCTGAACTTGAGGACAGTCCAGAAAATTCTTTGGAAAACAAACTGAAAAATATGTTTGCAACACAGTAGATTATACTGTGTATTCTTGTATATCCAAGCTTCTTTTTTGGTTTTTACCCGCTGACTGATGTCATTTAAAAGTTGCTGTTTTTATTTGTTGTTTATAAAACATGGTACATTTGTATGTCAGGCATCTTAATATGACTGCATTATTTCTTGATTTTCATGTACATGTATAAACTTTTAAAGTCATATTTTAATAAATAGTGTACTGTGTACATATTAAACTCAATTTTGTACAAAGTCTGTCTTTTGCCATCTGGGTTGCTAAAATAAATGCTGTTTTAATGACTTCCGAACTTATGTTTGATTTTTATAATCAGCTGATTAATGTAAAAGTTCCTAAATAAGTGTAGCCAGTTAGTTTTTATGCCCCCGGTAGGATGGCATATAGTGATCGCACTGTCCGTCTGTCCGTCTGTCTGTCTGTCCTTCTGAAATTCCGTCACACTTTGCGTTTAGGTTTCGAAAAATGCTCATAACTTCAATGTCCCTTGAGATATAACCTTCATATTCGGTATGCATGTGTATATGGACAAGGCCTTTCCATACGCACAAAAATTTTGACCCCTGTGAACTTGACCTTGAAGAAGGGGTCTGCGTTTAGGTTTCAAAATCTGCGTTTAGGTTTCGAAAAATGCTCATTACTTCTATGTCCCTTGAGATATAACCTTCATATTTGGTATGCATGTGAATATGGACAAGGCCTTTCCATACGCACAAAAATTTTGACCCCTGTGACCTTGACCTTGAAGTAGGGGTCTGCGTTTAGGTTTCAAAATCTGCGTTTAGGTTTCGAAAAATGCTCATAACTTCTATGTCCCTTGAGATATAACCTTCATATTTGGTATGCATGTGTATATGGACAAGGCCTTTCCATACGCACACAAATTTTGACCCCTGTGAACTTGACCTTGAAGTAGGGGTCTGCGTTTAGGTTTCAAAATCTGCGTTTA
>VMBQ01004407.1:0-40135 GCA_007657795.1 Dreissena rostriformis | reverse complement strand
CTATGTCGTTCATTGTGAGACTTTAAAATCATTTGGCACATTTGTTCACCATCATTGGACGGTGTGTCATGCGAAAGAATTACGTCGATATCTGCAACGTCAAGGTCACACTTTGAGTTCAAAGGTCAAAAATGGCCATAAATGATCTTGTCCGGGCCATAACTATGTAGTTCATTGTGAGATTTTAAAATCATTTGGCACATTTGTTCACCATCATTGGACGGTGTGTAATGCGGAAGAATTACGTCGATATCTCCAAGGTCAAATTCACACTTTGAGTTCAAAGTTCAAAAATGGCCATAAATGATCTTGTCCGGGCCATAACTATGTCATTCATTGTGAGATTTTAAAATTACTCAGTTCTTTTGTTCACAATCATTGGATGGTGTGTCATGTGAAAGAATTACGTAGATATCTCCAAGGTCAAGGTCACACATGGAGTTCAAAAGTCAAGACTGGCCATTAATGAGCTTGTCCGGGCCATAACGATGTCATTCATTGTGAGATTTTAAAATGACTCCGTACATTAATTTTGTTCACAGTCATTGGACGACGTGTCATGCGAAAGAGTTCAAAGGTCAAAATGGCCATAAATGATAATGGCATACTAATTCTTAAAAATCGTCATAAATTAGCTTCTCTTGTTTTGTGAAGACAGCATGCAAAATTGCAAAATATTCTGTGTCAATGCAGCATGTGGGGGTATACGTCACGTCTGTGACAAAGCTCTAGTTAAGAGAGGGTTGGGATTGGAGAAAATAGCTGTAAACGGGCATATCGACGGCTAATATGCAATGTTTTCCAAAATAAGAATATCTTTTAATATGTTTATAAATTGATAATTAAACAGCAAGTTTGGTGCTTATAAACACTCGGTAAAATATATTTATTATAAAAAGATGTCCCCAGGACACTTTCCATAGGCGTAGGAATATCAGTAGTTGTACTGTAGTAAAATCACAATGATGCAATTAACATGAAGTCTCATCGGTGTATTCATGTGAAATGAGGTCATCACATGTTTTTGTATTGTCTGACACAAATGTAATGCTTGTCGCTTAATTGGGCTCGATTGGTCAGTGTCGGCTAGGGTACTACTTACATGTACCCCGGGTACTCTTTCGTATACTTAAATGTACCCCGGGTACGCTAAAGATACTAAAACGTACCCGACCAATTTAGACTGTACCCGAGATTTATTCCCGCCCAAAATCCAATGTCGTTAAACGCACTACGAAATACGAGACAAAATTTTCTTTGAACAAAACCTGCCTCAACATGCCTTTTTTTTTGTATGTGTTTCGATAATATAGAGGCCATTTTACAAAATATTGACATAAATATCAACATAATTAATTTGAAAAAAAAAAGACAGTCGACAACGACCAATTAAGCGTAAGAATTCCCGGGTACGTTTTAGTATATTGTCCGTACCCGGGGTACATTGAAGTATACTTAAGAGTACCCGGGGTACATTTAAGAGTTACCCGAGCCGACAATGACCAATCGAGCCTTAATTGGGGGATTTGCATTTTTTGTCACCATTTTTTACGTTTTCGACCGATTCAACCATTTTTGACCGTTTTTATTTAGACAGTGGCTAGCTGTACGGCCCCAACCGCAGAGATTTTACTGGAACCAGCATAGCTGGATCAAATTTCCGCCGTCATACACAACCACGTGATGATAGCTGAGCCACGTGATACAATAATTGCGTTTTACAGTATCAACGGCAAAGATAACAATGGATATACGCCGAAAAAGAATGTGCCGGAGAATTGTTTCCTTTGTGGAAACAAGAGTTTTAAGTTTAACCGGAAAAAAAGAATCATATCTATAATGATCTAAAATCCCTGCCTTTCTAACCAACTAAGTCGTAATAGCCGAGCCACGTGGTACAATAAAGACGTCTACAGTAACAGTATCAACGGTTATTTTTAAATTTGTAATCAGTAATTTTTACTTTTTCAATTTAAGTAATTTATTGTTTTATTATGAACCTAAACTTAAACACTATTTTCAAAATATAAAAGAAAATAATACTCCTTTTCATAATAATATAATACTTAAACCAAAGATCTGTATATTATAGATCTTTGCTTAAACATAAAAAAATAACATCCTACCGAATCTGGTAGGATTTTCTTCTGATGGCACAAGTTGTATGTGAGAGCATGGAACGACAACTCTGCATGGAGATTGGTACGGCCCCGTACGACTAGTCATACGGCCCCGTACGGCTCTGTACGTATAGCCTTTCCTGTGGGGATTGTCTAGCCGTACAGCTTAAAAAAGTATAGATTCTTCATCTGTTTCGGCTTCCTTTCATGTGATACGGTTTCTAATTTGTTTCTAAAATTAGTCGACGATCCTACATATGTAAGTAAGGTGTGAAAAATTGTTTTTAATGAGTTCAAGGAATATTGAGGCTGCTAAAAGCAGATGCCCTTAGAAAACTTTCAATGAAAATCTAAAAGTGTCAGAAATTACATACAGTTGTATTCATAAAGAATAACAGAATAAAGGAGTATCAAGAATGCAAAGTTATCCTATTTACCTCTGATTTCGCTTGCCTCTGCCTTCTAATTTGAAGTTCTTCCCTCCATGAATACAGCTGTATGTAATTTCTGACACTTTAAGATTTTCATTGAACGTTTTCTTAGAGCATCTGCTTTTAGCAGCCTCAATCTTCCTTGAACTACGTTTGTAAAACTGTACACAATTTGAACGCTGGTACAGTTCAATTTTGCCTATTAATGCACCATAAGTGGAGAATTTTCCCCAACGATTAAAGACACGGCCATTTTCAGAGAACTTATAGATTGCTTGTATGAAACCATCTATTTATCAATAGTCTAAAAGATAATTAAATTATTTGTTTAACTCAATTTCAAAGACCTACCTTTGACGGCTGCCGTCATTGAATTTCATTATATCGTTGCCGCAACACATTAAAAACAGTTTTTACACCTAACCTTTACTTTATTAAGCCGTACGGCTAGATAATCCCCATATAAAAGGCTATACGTACAGAGCCGTATGACTAGCCGATAGGCTAGCCGTACGGGGCCGTATGAGTAGCCAATAGGCAAAAAATCGACCACAGTTACGTCCCCTTTTTTCAAAAAGGACACTATTATTTGATGTTCGATTGTCAAATATGGACAAGTTTGTTGTCAGAAAAAGAAAGCACGAGAGCGATAGTTCACAGAATGACAAGAAAACAAAATCCCAATCAAGTGACGATATCGCAGAACAAAGTTCTTTAAACGTAAAATTGTTAGTGAAGGAAAATCTAGAATGGCTTGAGATACGAAGAGAAAACTTGAACTGTGATTATTGTTTGTTATTTGGAAAGAAGAACGCTGACAGAATACTAGATGAGTGTGAAAGATGTTTGTCATACAACGAAGGACAACTGACTAAAGTTCAGATTTATGGAAAATGGCATGACATTCCACGAAAGCAGGTAAAGTCCTGCTCTAAATAGATCTATTGTAAAATTCTCACAGTAAAGCCTCCTGGTGAACATCATAGGGACCCGGCACAGTGTTGGGATTGCATAAAAAAAAATCTATAAAAAAAATCATATATGATATCATATATGATTTTTTTTATGAAATCCCAACACTGTGCCGGGTCCCTATTAGTCCATATAAACGGACTCCCAGAGCCTTTGATAATTTTTGCTATGGCGGCTCTGGGAGTCCATATGCACCCCTTCCTAAACATGGGTGCACTTCAGCGCACGGAATCCCTGCACTTCACTTAACAGACGTTGTTCGAGACAAATTGAGGAATAATATATAAACTTCATAAACATGTTAAATTTACCTGAATGGCAACCTACGGACGTTATCCTGAGCATGCACCCTAAAAAACACAACTATGTTTCAACACACTATTCTCGTTGACATTTTTATGTTTTGAAATTTGAAACAGTGTATTTTGTGACGAATATTTTACACCGTCATCGACTTAGGCTACATCACATAACCCGATGTGCAAAATATTGGTGTACTGCGACCTAAACAACAACAACACTTTTAAGTCATCAACAAAATAACAGTTTCCAATATGGTGGATAGAGCGTACGAAAGAAGAACGAAGTCAATAAAAAGCAATTATTTCTTGCTTAAATTTTGCACCCATGGACAAGAGACAGCGCATTGCAACTCTCAGCAACCCATTGGGTTATGAAACTGGGAGTTGAATTATTGCAACTAGGTCCCTATGGTGAACATTACTTTTACTAGTTTTACTTTTAGCATTGGAAAATAGTATTTTTCGTTATAATTGAAGGTTAAAAAAAGCTCTAGCTATATACCTTTACAGATCAGTCATCTCTGCATTGAGACTGCTTTATCATTCTGACATAATTTATGTAAGAATGATGGACATATAATAGCTTGTTAAGCCATTTGGGGAAAATGATTTAGAGGATATGCGTTATATCATCAATGGATGTTGCTTTCTCAGAATCCATGAATTTAAAATCATAAAATACATTTTATTTGCTATATTTTAAAGATAAAGTCATGTCATTACATAAGGTCAAACACATAATTTGTAGCAAACAACTATTAGTAAGTCTGTTATATATGTGTGTAAAATTTTCCTCTCCTTTTGATCACATTTTTATTGACACATAAATGTGTTTCCAGGCAAACTTTAACAATTGTTATGTACTTAATTAAAGTTAACTTAATCATGTGATCAAGCGCATTGGATACACATATGACTTAAGGAAGTTGACATACATTATTCTATGCAAAAAGAGGGAAAATAAATGCAAATTTTGGATATCCAGTATGAGAAGTCAACAGATGCATCCGTTTGTGAATTGAATATGTTCGTTATATTAGGGTGAACCCATTTGTCATACAGGAAGTCATACAAATTTCATAACCAGTGTGCTCCTAGTAGCTCCGTCATTTGTTTGGCTACCCAAACATGTGTTGTGTGAGAACCTGTGTCAGTGACACATCGAGTACATGATAAAATATTCCAAAAACAGTGTAGGTAAATGAGCAAAATAATATACTGACACAAAAATATGCTGCAAACACCAATTTTATACTAAGACGAGTTGACTCAATTGATTTTGACTGCAATACAAAAACTGTTTTATTTCCCTCTAATATTGGTTGAGGTTTGATTCTAACTTGTTAACCCTTTGAGCGCTGGAACCGGATTTTGAAGGCCTTTGCAAACAGTTTGGATCCAGATGAGACGCCACAGAACGTGGCGTCTCATCAGGATCCAAACTGTTTGCTATTCTGATAGTATTCTTTGAAAAAAATCGAAGAAAATGCTAATTTTAGAAATTCAGCAGACAACATTTTAGCAGACGACAAATTTCCCAGCATGCAAAGGGTTAAAGTCATTAAAAAACATGAGCCTTGCTCTGGAAAAACAGTGTTGAATGCATTTGTGTAACGTGTTGTCCCAGATTAGCCTGAGCTGTCTGCACCGTTTAATAAGATACAACACTTTCCGCTCTAATGGAATTTTTTGTTAAAAGGAACTCTTCTTACCAAAAATCCAGTTTAGGCGGAAAGTGTCGTCCCTGATGAGCCTGTACAAACTGTAATCTGGAACGTCACTTCACACACATGCATGAAGCCCCTATTTCTCAGAGCGTGGCACATTTCTGTTTTCCTTTTAGGTGGCCCATGGTGATGAAGGTCTTGCTTACAGCTTCTCAAACAACACTGTGCCTGCCCGACCATGGACTACATTCCTGTCCGCAGTCAGAGATGTGGTCATTCAGAAAACAGGATACAACTTCAACTTTGTCCTCATTAACAGGTTGCTAAAATGTTTGCTCAGTCCTTTACCGCTCAGATAAACATGTTTACCTTTTGTAGGCCCCTAGACAATCACATTAAAGACTATTCTGAGTAGATTAAAGTTTTAAAAGCCTCATTTCCAATGGTAAGACACTGATGAATAACAAACAGCATAAAATCTGACAAGCGTGCAAGTAATTTTCAGGCTGTTCTGGTTTTATGCTGGTTGCAAATCACTATTTGTCCTTTCCATCTGAGTAGAAAAGGATAAAACTGTTTCCATCTGAGTGTTGGCTAGTTTGTGACGATTTAAATGATTTGTAGACATAGTTTCTTTGGCAGTTTGCCACAGTTCTTAGTGTTTAGAATGAAGAAAATGTGTTGATGGGTGTCCAGTAAGCAGTAGTTTGAAAATGCCTTTGTTCTTTATGTGGACAGAATTGAACAATGCTTTGCCATGCATTTTAATTCAAATGCATGGTTGCATGGTTGAAAGAACACAATTCTGCAAATACTAACTCAGTTTTCAAAATGTTGATCTCATAGTTTCATCTGTTTAGTTTATGTCAGACAAATAGGTTATAAAATACTGAACTATTAATAATGAAAACTTTCACAATTTTTTAGTTACTTCATTTATTTACTTTATCCATAAAAGCGGAAAGTGTCGTCCCTGATAAGCCTGTGTGGACCTAACATGTTAATCTGAGACAACACTTTATGCACATACATTAAGCCCAGTTTTCCAATAACGAGGCTCATTTTATAGGTATAAAGATGGGCAAGATCACATGGGAGAACATCGCGATGATGAGAAGGACCTGGTGGCGGGTCATCCTATAGCCTCATTGTCGCTCGGGCAGCCAAGGGACTTCGTGTTCAAGTATGCCGACACTCGGGGAAAGAATGCCACACGTTCCATTCAGCCTGTGAAAATACTGCTGGAGCATGGAAGTCTGTTGATGATGAAGCATCCAACAAATGTGTTCTGGTATCATTCATTACCACAGAGGAAGAAGTTGACAAATGTGCGAATCAATATGACATTTCGAATGATGGAAGTAAAGGAAGGAAAAGGATGATTGTTTAAATATGTTTAAAAACTGTTTTATCAAAATGTGTTATAAATAATCTGGTTAAACTGTGTAATTGACTATTATGCAATGAAGGATAACTATACAAAGATGAAACTGCGCATGATTTTAGCGTTTTTTATATCATGCAATTGAACTTTACATTCATGATGACATTTATCGGTAAAAATTACATACATGTAATTGAAAAAGCAATGCACTTCTGTTTGTCTGTATCTACTTCCCGAAATCTTGTCCCTACTGTAATTTATCAGGCAATTCTAAAATAACTTTTCACAAGTGAAGAGGGTCTGCCATAAGTGTGTCCCTAGTTAATAAACATCAAGCTTACGGGTCAATTATTAAATTTTGGAATTATGCAGATTGTTACTGAAATCTAAATAGAGGACCAAATGCCCTTAGGTTGTTTAGCAGAGACTCAACGGAATTTAACTATTTTCAGCGGCTTTTGTGATGTTTGTATCATAAATGTGGTTTCTGACTTTTTGAGATATCATTAGAACAAATTAACTGAGCCAGTCTCATTCAGTTTGAACAAAAAATGTGTCTGCTAGAGTGTAAAAAAAAGGTTTCACTAGAGCCATACAAATTATTCTGCCCTTGGCAGCCATGTTTTTCAACAGACGACAACCATTTTTACTCTCAGCCAAGATATTGTAAAAACCAATGTTCATTATGATTGATAGTGCAAAAAAATGTGACAAAAAAGGCCACAAGCCCTAAGGCGCTCAAATGGGACATAAAGGAAATAAAACTATTCTGAGAAGGTTGAGTTCAGAAAAAACAAGACTGCCAAACTGTCACAAGATACGCCCGTTCGAAGGTTTTGGACACCATGCTCAATGCTTGAAATGCACTAGGTGACCTCGAGACCTAGTTATCAACCCGGCATGACCCATATTTGAGCTTGACCTAGATATCATTTAGACGTAACATCTGACTAAATTCGGTGAAGACCAGATGAAAACTACTTCAATTAGAGAGCGGACACCATGCTAAATGCTTGAAATGCACTAAATGACATCCTGACCTCATTTTTGACCCGGCATGAACCATATTTGAACTTGACCTACATATCATCTAGACACAACTTCTGACCAAATTAGGTGAAGATCGGATGAAAACAACTTCAATTAGAGAGCGGACACCATGCTAAAGGCTTGAAATGCACTAAGTGACCGTGTGACCTAGTTTTTGACCCGACATGACCCATATTTGAACTTGATCTACATATCATCTAGACACAACTTCTGACCAAATTTGGTGAAGATCGGGTGAAAACTACTTCAATTAGAGAGCGGACACCATGCTTAATCCTTGAAATGCACTAAGTGACCCCGCGACCTAGTTTTTGACCCAGCATGACCCATATTCGAACTTGACCTAGATATTGTCTAGACACAACTTCTGACCAAGTTTGTTGAAGATTGGATGAAAAATATTTGAATTAGAGAGCGGACACCATGCTAAATGCTTGAAATGCACTAAGTGACCTCATGACCTGGTTTTTGACCCTGCATGACCCATATTTGAACTTGACCTACATATCATCTAGACACAACTTCTGACCCAATTAGGTGAAGATCGGATGAAAACTACTTCAATTAGAGAGCGGACACCATGCTAAATGCTTGAAATGCACTAAGTGACCTTGTGACCTAGTTTTTGACCCGGCATGACCCATATTTGAACTTGATCTACATATCATCTAGACACAACTTCTGACCAAATTTGGTGAAGATCGGGTGAAAACTACTTCAATTAGAGAGCGGACACCATGCTTAATCCTTGAAATGCACTAAGTGACCCCGCGACCTAGTTTTTGACCCAGCATGACCCATATTCGAACTTGACCTAGATATTGTCTAGACACAACTTCTGACCAAGTTTGGTGAAGATTGGATGAAAACTATTTGAATTAGATAGCGGACACTGCTGTGGACGCCGCCCGCCCGCCGCCCGCCCGCCCGCCAAGGGTGAAACTATAATACGTCCCGTTTTTAAAAACGGGCGTATAATAAAAGTACTTTATGAAGCATAAATATTAATAAAACATAAATAAATAAATACACAAATCCTCAAACATTTTGAACATATGCTTAACATAAACAACAGCGCAATGATGGCCAAGAAGTGCTGTCTGACTTCTTTTTAAATCAATTATCAAAACTTGACCTTGTGCCCTTATTTGTTTTACACGTCATGTGACCCAGTTTTGAACATGGCTTGGGTACCAGGGTATTGTTAAGATAAACAATCTGACCTAGTTAAATTAAAATGAGTCATAAATTTGGCCTAAATAGTAGTTACAAGATTTTCTCAGATTTGACTTGGTGACCTAGTTATTAGACACACGTGACCCAGATTCCAACTTGGCCTAGATATTGTCCAGATATTCATTCTGGAGAAGTTTCCTCAAGATTGGATGAACAATGAGACGCCTAGAGTGGAAACGAGCTAAGAATTAACGACTTAAACAACAAACACAGCATGACAACTGACGCCAGACATAGCGTGATCACAATAGCTCATTTTGAGCACTCAGTGCTCAGGTGAACTAAAAACTAAGTAAAAATTACAATAAATACCTGAACAAGATATTCATTATATGTAAAAAAGAAGACTTAACATAATAGGGTTATTAGTGAAATATATCTAAGTGGAATGATAGAACAATAAAAATATGCTTGGACTGGGATAATATATAGTGTAAAGTATTTTGGTTAATGTGGAGTATTTTCTTCATGTCCAATAATATAATTATTCATTTGCTGTTGTTTTTAACCACATTTTGATATCAAACAAACTGTGTGGCAAATCAGCCATTTCACTGGCTTGACATAATTTACAACATTTTCTTCTATGACTGAAACGCCTCAACCTACCAACCTAAAAATAGCTGCAGTTGCAAAAAGAGGTATTGTTTTCATAACCATAAAATTTAATTTCAGCTACGCTCTGGGAAAACAGGGCTTCCTGCATGTGCGTAAAGTCTCTTCCCAGATTAGCCTAAGCAGTCCATACAGGCTTATCAGGGACAAGACTTTCCACCTTAGGTGGATTTTCGCTAAGAAGAGACTTCCTTTAAACAAAACAAAAACATAAAAGCAGAAAATGTCGTTCCTGATTCGCCTGTTCGAACTGCCCTTGTTGACAACATTTAGGCACATGCATTAAACCCCGTTTTCCCAGAGCGAGGCTCATATTTGTTAAGCAAAGCCTAAAAGAGTAGTTTCTGCAAGGTTGCATTTTTATGTTCTAACACGGGCTCAGATTGAAACATTTTAGATTGCCAAAGTTTTGTTATTTCTTCGATTTGTGCACGCAACTCCTCGTGCATTTCTAAGAATGTCTGCACCCTGCGTTCAGGTGCACAGACACTATTGCACACACTATCGCGATCTATGGAGTCCTCTGTATTGAATGGATTTTGTCTTCTCATGGCACTGGCATCGTGTATCAACGTAGACGTTGAGTCTTGTGGTGAAGTTCTAAGATGTCCAGCATTCCTTAAAGTGTTTCTATCCTTGACCGCACCGTAGACCAAAGCATTCTGAGAACTTTCATCCAAGTCTCGAAGTTGCGATTTTAACTGTGCGACACAGATTTTTAAGTACTCATAGCTGGCCCCTGTTATCGCCTGAAACAAATTGCATAGCAGTATTAACATATAAGTTGTTTGTAAAACATAAATACTCCACTTTACATGTAAATTAAACAGAATTTAGAGAAAAATATCATTGGTGTTGAATAATAAATTACAAGTATTGAGCATTGAAACAGAAGAAACAATTTTGTTAAATATACAAAATATCATATTTTATTAATAATGGGCCTTTCCTCTTCAGTTTATAGAAAAAGCTGGTCAATCAACATAATGAGCGCCATTATGCAAAATGGGTCTTATGCAATATGCGGCCAGTGTAGCTCCCGACCAACCTGCCCAGTTGGGCAGTCTGTTCAGTAGCTACCCTGTCTGCAACAAAGTCACACAAGGTTTGATGATCTAATCAGCAGACCAGACTTTGAGAATGTGCAGGCTAGTCTGGAGCAATGCAGATCGCATGTGGCATAAGACCCATTTTTGCATGTCATTTTATTACTTTCAAAATGCATCAAGTTTGATGAAAATCACAGTTAGTAACTTAGTTTAATTTAAACCTATTTATCTTAGCATGATTGCAATAAAAGCCGTAGGCTTGTAGAGCGCTCTTTAGTGAATTTCCTGGGACGAACCAGTACTTGAGAACACTCCCTGAGTGGAGATCAAACCTGGGACCACTGGCTGCCAGACACACACCATACCCAGGCCACTACACCATTTCATATTTTTTCATGTATGGTGCAGTCCTCAAAGGCTAATCAGGGACGACTATTTCTGCCAATAGTGGATTTTTGTTTAGAAGAGGATTATTGCAAACAAACAAATCTGTAAAAGACAAAATTTTATGCACGTATATTTTGCACCAATTTTCAAGACCGAGAATCCTATATAAGTCCAGTGCTCCAGCTAGGATTTGAAAAGGGCAGGGGGCTTTTTTGTCAAAAGGGCATTTTCAAGNTTTCGTTGATCTTCATTGCCTCAACTTGCAAAACCTTGTCCAAAGGCAAAGGTTACAGACATCCATAGAATTCTTCTAATGCTCTATATGTACAGTCAAACTAGTTGTGGTCTTTTTGTGTTGTTGCTTAAGGCGACCATGTAGCTAGCCTATATACCTGAAAGGAAACAACACAGTGCTAAGATTTTTTATCATTTTTGATCCCAAGTTATTTTAAGTTTTTGGCTTCAAATTAAAATGACTTTATGGTCCGGAAGTGCATCAACATTTACCCAAAACCATGTGTTTAAATGCTTTTGGCCATATGATTTTATTTCTATAAATAAACTAGATTTATCAGTTTAGTTATCTTAATTTAATAATTGTAGCATAGCCAAAGGGAACTAGACTGAAGCATACCACTTGTTGGGGAAAAGTGTCTGTCAGTGTACACCGACACACTGCATCTTGGTTATCTCATGTGAAAGACACATGCAAACCATATGCTTTAAAAAACTATAGGGGTAGTACACTTGACCCAGGATTTGCATGCTTAGGCAATAGGCACTTGTACGCTTCTTTTCTGGGAGTTGTATATCTAGAAACAATGTTATATTGAATAAATCATTAAGACAAGATTGTCATGATCATGATGGCCTTGAAACGCTTTCCTGAGTTCTATGTTCATACTCCAATATCGAACTACTTTCTGACCCCACTTGACCTAGATTCAAACTTGAACTTCATTTAAAGAAGTGTCAAAAGAAACATTCTGATAAAGTATCATCAACCTTGAGAAATTAATGTGGCCTTTATAGTGGTAACAAGTCTTACTTAGATTTGACCTGGTGAACAAATTGTTGACTGAACATGACTGATATTCGAGCTTGGTCGACGTCTAGATATTTTGAAGATAAACATGATGACCAAGACTGAGTCATAAATGTCTTAATTCTTTTCTTCATTCAACTAAATACAGCTTATTTGATACCAATACATTACACATAATATAGAATAACTGGTTACTGCCCTATCGTTTTGTAAATTATCAGGTGAGACCAAAGACCTATCAATATACATATGTGGGACTTAATATAAAATAATAGCATGACTTGCTGTTTATCTGTACACCCAATTTTTTACAATTATAACATATAATTGATATGGCTCTACATATTTTGTGGTAAATGAATATGTTAAATTGTATGACGTCTGACGTGTTTAAAGTGACGTCATGAGCACTTGAACTTGTTTGCAATGAAAGTTTTGTGTAAGCGCTTTTGGTTGCCTTTGTGTCAACAATGTACTACATATTGGTATCAAATTATTTAATGCGTTCAATCTGATTTGTTTCTGCCGAAAAATGAGAACTTTTTGATTCATAGTAATATGTTGTACCTCCAAACATGATATTAACGTCAAATTACAAGATATAACCATTAATATCAGGCACCTTTCATTCAATGCTATATCAGCGCAGATGTATGATAAATACAACATCCATAGCATCAAATTTCATTAAAACATTCCAGATGACATACAATTATCCGAATATTTAAAGTCCGACTTATATTCCATTCTTTTCAGACAATGCCTGTAATGAATTGAATTTCATTTTACCAAAAGGACATGGGCAGTTATTTGTTCCATGATTGCATGAATAAAACTGTTATTAAAAAGAGTAAAACGATGAACATACAAGGTAAAATTAGCTAAAACCATATGCCCAGTCCAAAGTTGTCAGATTTCCTTGTATGGTTACATACCACTAAGTCTTGATTCATCATCGATTCGACTTGCCTGTGAGTGTTTCGAAGTTTACTAGGTCCTTCCGCGCCTGAAGCTGCATTATGTTAGGACCCGGATTCAGCGGATTGTCTAAACACTCATTCCTAATTAAATTTACTAAATTCGCGAAAATAGTAATAATAATACCCCAACACTGACATACAAGAGCCATTTAGTCCTTGATGCTTATACAAACTACACAAGGTCCGTGCGTTTGTTGTGGGGTTGGTTGGCTGGGCTCTCCAAGGCTTAAGTAAGAAGTCCTTGAAGATCAATGAACGTGTTCCGTTTTGCATATTCATTTTTTTCGGCGTAGCTGTGTAACAAAGCTTTTCACCTTGCTCGACCTTTGCATTTGTGCAATGAAATCTTGAGAAAATTTCTGCCAGTCGGCCCGAACGAATAACTAGAATGTTCTTTTTTTGGCAAAATACCAAAACTGCACGAAAATGTGCAATGTACAAAACTTTCACTCAATTACATTAACATTCAATTGTATTGACTATTTAAATGACTATTTATTTTCCGTAACCAAAAAAACTAATTCATCATAGACTAATTTTAAAATTATAGGGATGAATAATTGTGTTTTTCAACGATGTAAAGTTTTATTTTCATGTGTTGTTCTTTTCAATCTGTCTTCGTGCATCAAATAAGGGTCTTTTAGTTTCTTATTTATGTAATTCTTTTATATTTCTTCGTTATTTCTTGGCCATTGCTTACTTTGGAGTCCCTGTTTTCTACATTTGTATTTTTTTTATAAAAGAGGGTCCTTTCCCTGGGACGCTCCCCAGAAGTAACTTGGGCAAACATATAACTTCTAGAGCGTAAACAAGGTTTAACATATGACAACTTTTCCGCCTTCTGGCGGCATCGTTTATCAATGGACAGGAACCATTTTCAACTCTGTGGATATATCATTAGAACACATGTTCTGAGCAAGTTTCATCAACTTAAAAAGTGAATTCTGGATTTTTTCACAATGTTTCACTATAGAAATATTATGAAAACTGTCCCGCCCCATTCCATCTTGGCCACCAAGTTTCAAACGGATCGTAGCCAATTTCGAACCCGGACTTGATATCATCGAAACAAATGTTAAGACCAAGTTTTTCATTGGAAAGTAAAATTTTACTCTAGCGCCAAATAGGGAGAAATGTCCCGCCAACCAGAGGACATGCTTTGAAACGGACCGGGGACAATTTCGAAGTCGACTTAGATATCATTAAAACAAATGCTCTGATCAAGTTTTATGACGATTGAGCAAATCAAAGCTGACTCCTAGAGTCCACAATCGTTTTCTTTACCTAGTTTTTTTATCCCTCGAGACCCAGTTTCGACACGACTGAGATATCATTGAGACAAATGTTCTTACTAAGTTTCAAGAAATTTGGGCAATATAATTATGTGGCCTATAGAGTGATCATGTGGTAAATTTTGTCGACGCACGACGGACAAAATGCGATCGCAAAAACTCACCATAAACACGTTATTCTCAGATGAGCTGAAAACGCAGTACATGCATTTCTGTAAAAACTCTCTTGACATAAGCGTTTAACACAACTATAGACAATTGTCCGAGCGTTTTTCCTTCCTCCTAAGAAACCAAGTTTGGATGATAATAAGTCAAAGCGTTTTCTAGATATATGCGGAAAACAATTGGTTGACGTTTAGAGCGACCGTAGCACAGGTGCAAAGACATATACCAGTTATTTACGGTTGGTATAATTAATTTAACAAAATATGTTTACTACCAATGTATTATGACTATTAATTAATTTATGACTATGTGTAATTCCTATTTTCATGTCAGCTTGTTAACAGATTTTAAACAGCCAATAAAATGTTGGAGAAATGACCAGCCAATAGACCCGAAAAACTTTAAAAAAAATCAACTGCGTTAGTCAAAGTGAAAATTATAAGGATGCAAGATTGCGTTCGGCAACGATGATTATCGAATGTTGAGCGCGAAGCTTTTTCATACAGAACTAATGAGCCGGAACAATCGTTTAACACTCAACTCTACAAACCAATATTGTGCGTGTCCTTTATATTATCCGGAATGTTTATTATCAACGGCCATGTTCTCAAATTTAACTTATTACATTATGTGCAATAATATATTGTGTATCATGTTATTATTGTTATTTGCTTTGTTCCCTACCCTGATATACTTACAAACAAGTAATACATTCCATTTCGCGGGATTTCAATATCAGTGTGCGGTCAGCTTGTCTGGAAATCGTTATTGAAAGCCATAAAAGGCCACTGACATTTGACCGTTTACTATTAATAATGCAGTCTGACTTTAATTTTGTAACGACACTTTTTATTTATTTCTCATGTTCAATAAAAATAAGTCAATGCATGTGTGTGTGATTTTTTGTGAACATTCTAAAGAATGACGTGCGTTGCAAGCATACTGTAGTCGAACTGTATGTATGCCCTTTCAGAATTAGACTTAGCGGACACATTGCATTCACGTTTAACCATGTTAAATTCAACTTAGTAGTCACTTAATTTATTAGTGGAGATGTTTTTTGCGGAGCCGAACAATAGGTCAGCGCATAGTAATGATTAATCAGCATCGAACCGTTATGGCCGTGAACCACACAAACACGTTATTTTTAAGATATATTAACAAATCACACAAACAGACAGAGATGTCGTTCACATGAAAAGTTTATGGATAATTGATGACGAATGACAGACACAAGGCGTTCCCCAAAAGCGCCCTGTGCGTTTTATCACTTTTGATAGATTTATTCTTGGGTTGGATAAACATCCATTGACACGTACATTTTTGTAAGCACTGGCTCAAATCCAGAGGGAAAACAAAAGTGTATCGAACACACATTTTGGTATTGTATTTAAATTGTCTTAATTTGAACATTCCATCAATACAATTATTTTACTAGTATAAGTTGTTTGGAAAATGGATAAACATGTAAATGTTGTTATAGGACGTTTCGATTCTGACATATAACATATCTTCATATGCAGAGGTCGTCAATGATTATGCTACCAAAAAAAATCAATGTTCACTGTTATCGTGAATCCATTAAAATCCTTTCATACGGTTTGCATAACACTATGGACGCGTTTCATATATGCTTTTTTGATTGCGAAGTGGTGTAAGCTTCGATACAGAGCTCACACTGATAAGGTTTCTCCCCTGTATGAACAAGTTCATGGTGTTTAAGGCCCTTCGTCGTCTTGAATGCCTTTTCACACACATCGCATTTATTCAAACCCAAATGATCCTTCAGAGTACTATAATGCCTGAACCGCTTTTTGCAGAAGTCGCACTCGAATGAAGCGACGTCAGAGTGAGTCGCCATGTGTTGCTTCAATATGGCTGCCATGAAAAACGTTTTGTTACATATACCGCACTCGAAATTCCTCAAATGGTCGTGTTCTTCACTGATATGAATTTTCAAACCATTTTTCATTGTAAAAGTCTTGCCACACATTTCACATTCAAACGGTTCGTGTGACATTTGTTCTTTTCGGATATGACACCTTAAATATATTAAGGAATTTAAAATGTTGTTGCATGTTTCGCATTGAAAGCTATCATCGCGATGTTTTGAATATACGTGACATAATAATCCATCTTTTGATAAGAACACACGGTCACATTTATCACATTTGTATGTGTTTCTTTCGCTATAGGCAGCGTGTGTCCGTATAAATGGCTCCACATATAACTCAAACGTTTGCCACATTTAGGACAAGGCTTCTTTGAGTTTTTATCATGGGTCATTAAATGTTCCTTCAAGAGGGTTACCCTGAAAAAACATTTTATTACATATGCTGCACTCGAAATTTCCCACGTGTTCGTGTTTTTCACGAATATGAATTTTCAAAGAACTTTTCATGGTAAATTTCTTGCCACAAATTTCACATTCAAACGGTTGGTGTGACATGTGTTTATTCCAGATATGTTTCTTTAACATGTCTAAGCATTTGAAACTCTTGTTGCATGTATCGCATATAAAGCTATCGTCGATATGTTTTGCTTGGATGTGGTATCGTAACCCTTTGTTGCAAGTGAACGCACATTCACATAACTGACATTTGTATGTGTATCTTTCACTATCGGTAGCGTGTGTCCGTAAATGGCTCCACATACATTTCACACGTTTGCCACATTTAGGACAAGGCTTCGGAAGGCGTATCTGTTTCTTTGTGTTTTTATCATGGGTCATTTAATGCTCTGTTAAATTCATTACACGCTTGCCACAAGTTGGGCATGGCTCAGAGAGTCTTTTGTTTTTAGGATTCTTTTCATGATGTGGCAGCTGTTGAGCTTTGGATTCGGCATCTGTAACAGGTATTTAAGACTCCGTTGTCGTGTGGTATGTGTGCAACAGAGTGTACGGTTTGCGTTAAGAAGTTTATTTTCACCACGAATAGTTTTATTAATTAGCAAAGAATAAATAACTACTGTGGCTCTAGTTTAATACAATTACATTATGATTTGTTAATTTTTTATTTTGTTGATATGTGAAGCAAAATTTCGTAAAGTGTTATCAGCTTCACCATTTGCTCAAATCGTTAAGCACTTTCAATTATGGCCGCATGTACGTGACATAATACAGAACACTATTGCATTATTTGAACAAGACATTAACACCAAACTCAAAGGGTCACAAAAATCTATTTGAACTAACGCCAAAACGAACAATCAATTAATCAGAGCGTAACTCGTTCAGTCTATGTACAAGCTACACTGGCTTTTCCGTGAAAACGTAACTTTCTTGATAATTGCTCCTCGTTTTGAGTTCCTAACAAGACCTGATGATGGACCAAATAATAGCCGGACTCTGGTAATTTTGAATAATTGAGAGATCCCTTGTCTACGAGCACGTTGGTGGCCAAGGTTCCGGATACTTGAAGATCATATCATTCTGAGATTCAGGCAATGAAAAACAGAACATTCGTGGATTTTGATCTTAAGCTTTTGACCACGACAACAATAAAATAACGCGAATAAAAATGTTAAAGAATGCAGTATGTTTTATTTTGAACATATCTAACCTACATAATAAGTCAACAGGTTGTGATATTCAACAACAAGCAAACACAAATAAAGAAATAAAAATTACGACCGTAAGCACATCCACTCAAATTCATATCGCAATAAGAGCTGTCACTGTCAGAGGTGAACGCCCTCAAAGTATTATTCTGACCTAAAAGCGTGATATTGAACTTACAAATTGGGAAACCCAGCCAGATTCTATTAAATTTTCTGGAAAAAAAAAAGAGAAATGTCAACGCCCTCTATTGATTGATGAATTTTCATTCTAATCAATTTTTGTACTAATAGGTATGCTGTGAACAAGACAATTCAACAAAGGACACTTACTCCATAAAAATCACAGAAACTAATACGTGTTGTACTTGTACTCAACGCCTCTTGTTTAAGTATCCTATTATAAGATGAATTGTCATTTCAATCCCTTTAATACTTTTTCAGTAATGATCTACACAATAAAATAACATTATGTAACTGGGCTCTACAATAACAATTTATAAGGGCAATAACTCCAAGAACTCCAATGACTCCAGTGAATGCTCTCTGTTGGTCTATTAAGTTTTATCTCTTTGTTATGGCAATTGTTATGCAATTATACAGTGTACAGAACAGTAAACAAAGGACGATGACTCAGTAAATACTGAAGAACGAGTAAAGGTACTTTTACTCAGCACTTCCTCTTAATAAATACTGAAGAACGAGTAAAGGTACTTTTACTCAGCACTTCCTCTTAAACACCTTTATCAATAAATGAAGTTTAATTGTAATCGTTTCAATACTTGTCGAGTTATGCTTTTCAAAAGAAAATAACATTTTGTAGTTATAATTGTATGTGATTCTTATATGCCTTCTTAAGATGGCATAAAATAACGCGGTGCACAAATAAATCAAATGCTTTAATAATTACAATACATAAATAATTAAACAGTGTGGACAAATCATTAAGTACAATTAAGCTGGAGATTTGTCTTCAATTTGCCTGCCATATTAATTTTGGACACAAACACTTAAAAACAGACGGACGGACGAACACTGGCAAACCTGCATGACCCATTGCCGAAAACAGGGTCATTAAACATAACGGCCAGAGGCCCACTGTCGCTCACCTGAAACTTCAGGGAGCTGAACTGATCTCAACAACTTTTGAAATGTGTCTGAAACCATTTTTAAACTTGGCCAAAATATATGTCAACTAGAGAGTTAACAAGGATTTACTATGTAACGTAGGTCGTTGGAATACACAAAACATACACGTCCATTTCTTTTTCCATTGCGATTTATTTTTGCTTATTTAATTCTAACAAGTTTTCCAATGTTCAATACAATTAACAGCGCCGGCCAAACGTTCCCGCTTCAAGAAAGTGTGATCTTTCTAGTCCCTTGTCTAACGTTGACTGCCCTCTCTACTGAAAATGAATGTTCAGAACTAACAAATATGGCCGTATAAATTTTGATTGGTCAATATAACTCTGCATTTTGGCCGATTCGCTAATGTTCCAACTCAATGACGCGGCAGAAACAAGCTAGACAAAATTATCACGTTTGACCATTTGTTTTTGATGGCCGATCAAGACTATAATTCTCCAGGCCATTCAGACGTTGTTTTCATACATATCATTTTTAAATCTTTTACGTAAATGACATTAGGCAACGCCATAACCTCAGTGCTTTCCACAGGCAATTTAACGGTCCCTCAGCGGGGCGCTTCAATTTCGAAATCAAAGTCCGCGGGGCGTCTGAAATTTTCCGATCCGTGTATTCTGGCAGTTACTGCAGCTTAAGATCAAAGCGTTATCGATTCGCAGAAAATTTTGAAAGCCGATTTACGATACTTTGTCGCTTTACCCAACTAAAGCCCGCCTAAAGGCGGAGCGTCGTTGTATTAGAAAATCAATATTGGCCAATGAGAGCGAGCGCTTTGTATGAGCGACAGCAGAAGGCAGGCAATACCTGCAGTTGAATAATGCAGACGACTCGTGACGTACATGTAATTGCCACATAAATCTTGGCCAGCTACTTATGGAAGACTGATGTTGGCAACCGGCTGTAATCCTCGTGGAAAACGTGAATTTCAAGCATAATACTGTCAAAACATGTATTCACTCGTAATTAAGTGTTTAAACAAATTATCGTTGAATTCAATACGCAACTGTTAATATTTGTTGAAATCTCAAATGGGAATAATTAAATTTGTAATACGAAACCCATTCCCGTAAGTCGATGTTAACGCGTTTTTAAACCGAAACACAATTCCGAATGTAAATGTTACCGCGACGTTGAAATATTGTTGCTGCAAATAAGCGGTGTAAATTTATTTTGTATCGAACCTACAGGGCACGAAAATTATGCAGCGTGTACAACGTCGCACCATTTGCATAGAAAGCGTGGGTGTATTGAGCGTTGTATCAAGCACACAACACGTCAGGGGATTGGCGCATGTTCACAGGCAATATTTCATCAAATCTATAAATAGTCACGTATGCCGAACTTTATTTGATACTATAGAAAATGACAAGGTTTGTGTTAAAGAAATTATTGAGAGCGTATGGATTAAACGGGATTATCGGATAATGAATAGTAGCAAGTTTGCAGTAATAGAGTCGGGTTGAAACGGATGTATTGGGGAATCGTTCGAGTCGGGATTTTACTATCTATGCGGGAAAGTTTTAAAACAATTAAAAAATATATCTTTTAAAATGACTGGGGGATTTTCTTGAAGAGTCATAGAGAACCAAATGACGTCTTTTGACGCTTTTTTCTTTGAGTAATAACGCACCAATGAACGTCAATTGACACGTTAAATTAAAAAAAAAAATCAACGTCGGGAGGGGACACTCCCGAAGCCACCCCTATCAGCCCCGGGGCGACTGACAAAATTCCTGTGAAAAGCATTGAACATACGTGCATTTTCATGTAAACATGTTAAACGTTCTCTTCTTCTGATTTGGGAAACATTGTAATTAAAAATCTGTTATTTTATTTAAACCATTATATTCTTTATAACTAAACATCTAATAACAATCATCCAAAATAAAGTATTCTTTTCATTTAATTATGGCCAATATGAAACCCTATTCGAACTCATCCAATATATCATTAGAACAAATGTTCTGACCAAGTTTCATGAAGATTGGACAATAAATGTGACTTGTATAGAGTGTTAACAAGGTTTTACTAAAGCCATATAAGAAAAAATGCCCCGCCCCCTGTTTTCAACTTACCTGATTCATTTTCGAACTCGTCCAAGATATCATTCGGACAAATCTTTTGACCAAGTTTCATGAAGATAGGACAATAAATGTGGTCTCTAGAGTGTGTTAACAAGGCAAATTTTAACGACGGACGAAAGACAGAAGGCGGTCACAAAAGCTCACCATGAGCGCTTTGTGCTCAGGTGAGCTAAAAAGGCACCGCAACAAACACTGATCAGTGACAGTTACGCACACGAATTTTTGAGTCACAAGCAAGACCACATCAAATTTCGACAAGATTATCATGCCAGCTTTCGCCTATGTCAGAAAACGACTAAGTTCCTATTTAATTGGAAAAACTTGATTTAAACTCTGAGTGACCGATCATTGGACAAACATCCAACGGCAGTATTTATAAGAGATAGTGTCCATTGATTCGCAAAATATTAACGGTTATCAACTCAAATCGAGTCATGAAGGGCTGTACTCTCTTAACAAATCATCATATTTTCCTCGAAGGCATGTTTTACACTTTAGACTGTTGTTCTGGTTTTTTCGTTTGGAAATATTGATAGGGTAAGAATTGGTGTTCACTGCTAAATCCCTGAAATAGGATTAAGTAAGAGATTAAAGTAAACAATTGGCACTGCAAAAGGTTACAATCCACTAGAAAACGGCCGAAAAAAAGAAGGTGCAAAAACAGTCGATTTTGATTTGAGTCGAATTCTTTTTTGGTTTGAACATGACATATCTTTTTTATTGCTTAAATCGATTCAGCTAAGAATGCCCGTTAAGAAAAGGTATGGTTATGGGGGTCTCTATGTGCAAAATGTTGTATTTATTTTCGGTCAAAGTTGTCGCTTTTACATTGAAACATATAAGGAAACTATTTAGTATATTTTGACCTGTTTACGATTTGTGACATCACGAGTCGCCTCCCTTGTTGGTTCATGCTACCAAAATGTTCTATTTTTAGAAACGGGAATTCCGTATGGTGACGAATGTGAATGGTTACAAAATGACATAACTATGGAAATAAATACGTAGAATTACATTATTTCACGCATACCATTATGCAACAATCCGTTTTCTTTTCCGATTTGATACATTTACAGCTTTTATTTAATATTTTACAGACACAACACTCGTCCAGAATTCGTGCGAAGTACAATATCTGACAATATCTGACCAAAACGAGATAATCGGTTTGTGTCGAACATAGTGGCACTTAAACACCGGAATACACAGGCTTAAACGATTTTTAGATTGATACAAACAAAGACTTATTGTTTGTATAGGTCCGTAATGCAAACCATCAAATCAAAATAATTAAAAGTAATTAAATTAAAAAAATGATTTAATGTGTCAAAGTATAAGTTTTCCAAGACAATAACCAGACAGACAGACACTTTATATGACTTACACAATGTATGGGTACATCGTCAACATCACATGTGGTTGGTATTGATATATGTCATTATGAGTACGCTCAGAAAACAAGTGCCAACAAACATGAATATGTACAAATCAAACGTATATAAAAGGACAAAGGATGGGCAATTGATGAATTACGTTGTACGATTTAATAAATTAGATCTGATACTCAACGATTCCTTAACAAATAAAAACATTTTTATTTCTTCAGACCTATTGGTTGATTGCAGCAATTGTACCTACTTAATAACAGATGGATTATGGATATAAGTATGGTAAGTTATTATATGTTGTGTGCATGGAATCGATCTATTTATTGTGTTTTTTCATCCTTATTTGTTTCAGTACAATACACCAACATGTTGGCATGTTTAAAAATAAATCTAAATATAATCGTATAAATATAGACTATCACGCTCTATTTCTCCCCTTTGATTGTGTCTTTCTTTTGCCTACCAGAGTATCCCGGATGTTAACACGCAGGTGTGCGTGGCGTCACGCGAGAACTGGTCAATATATATACAAAACCACATGAACATTTCACTTTGCTCGGTCAGCTGCTGGATAGCGCGTCGCGACCGGGGCGAGAGTCACCCGCAGAAGATTTTCTTGAGGACTTGTCGGAAAGGGGAACGTCTGCGGGCGGCTCTGCTTATCCAGCTTATATCCTTTAACGGGGCAACCAGACATGAAATGTCTTTAAAGTGTCTACCAGCGCATATTAAGGTCTCATTTGCCACTGTGCGCATGTCTATTAGGATCTAAATTATCTATTTGGTGAATACCCGGGACGCCGGGGTAAATTTGACCTAATTTGGCTCATAATTAAATATTTCCCCCTGAAAGGTCACAGGGGCAGGTCGATATCATTGTAGTCGGGAAGACACGGAAACGACCTGTAACTAAACTCTTAAATACAACAACAACATTTCACTTTGGTGTAGTACTGCCTGACCCTGCAGTCGCCTAATAAAGTAGTTTTATGTCTTATCTGATGTTATGTGTATTCCATGTATTAATTATTATGGGGAGTTTATTCAGACTTCTTTTTAGACTGATTTCTTTTGAGATTAAATTCGTTGCTTAGTTTTAATTTTATTGGGATGCTCGACTAACCTTAAATAAACTGTTTAAACACCAAATACCTTTCTTTCATCGTTCCAGAGCTTGTGCATGTCTGTCGAGTTTGTGTATGTGGGTGCTTGCTTTAGCGCGATTATGCATGCATTAGTCCGTCCGAGCTTGGCCTGAATGTTAACTTCGTCATTTAAAATGCAACTAAAACAAATAAATACATCCATGCGGTTTCGGGGAAGGTTGTAAAAGTTCCCATAAAAAAAATATTTTTAAATCTTGAAACCTATATAAACAGCGGAACAGAACAATTTAAACACAATTTTAAAAGAGATTAATTTAAAGATCATTCCTGTAAAGTTTCATAAAATCGGACAAGCTATTTGATTGAATGAAAAGAAGCTTAATAACTGACGACGGACTGAAAGCTGTCCCAAACACTCACCAAGTGCATTGCATAATTGAGCTAAAAAGAGAAACGAGGAGTACAATTAGATAAATGATAATGCTACCAAAAATAAAACGTAAATTACAATGTTTACTGTCATCGTGAAATCCATTATAATCCTTTCATGCGGTATGTACAACATTATGGACGCGTTCCATATGTGTCTTTTTTGACTGCAAAGTGGTGTAAGCTTCGATACAGAGCTCACACTGATAAGGTTTCTCCCCTGTATGAACAAGTTTATGGTGTTTAAGGCCCATTTTCGACTTAAATGCCTTTTCACAAACATCACAATAATAGTTCTTCAAACCCAAATGTACTTTCTGGTGAAACTTCAGATAACTACGACGCTTGAACCGTTTTTTGCAGAAGCCGCACTCGTATGAAGCGACGTCAGAGTGTGTCGGCATGTGTTGCTTCAAGATCATTGCACTGAAAAACGTTTTGTTACATATACCGCACTCGAAATTCCTATTCCTCAATTGTTCGTGTTGTTCACGAATATGCGTTTTCAAACCATTTTTCGTTTTAAATGTCTTGCCACAAATTTCACAATCATCCGTTTCGTGTGGCATATGTTTATCCCTGATATGACTTCTTAAATGTATTAAAGAATTGCAACTTGTGTTGCATGTATCGCATAGAAAGCTATCAGGACGATGTCTGGAATAGATGTGACATAATAATCCCTTGTTTGATAAAAACACACTGTTACATGTATCACATTTGTATTTGTTTCTTTCGCTATAGGCAGTGTGTGTCCGTAAATGGCTCCACATATTACCCACACGTTTGCCACATTTAGGACAAGGCTTCCTGGAGTTTTTATCATGGGTCATTAAATGGTTCTTCAAGAAGGATCCCCTGAGAAACATTTTATTACATATGTTGCACTCGAAATTCCTCACTTGTTCGTGTTGTTCACGAATATGAATTTTCAAAGAATGTTTCATTGTAAATTTTTTGTCACAAATTTCACATTCAAACGGTTCGTGTGACATATGTTTATTCCAGATATGCTTCTTTAATTGGCGCAGGCACTTGAAACTTGTGTTGCATGTATCGCATATAAAGATGTCATCATTATGTTTTGCTTCGATGTGGTATCGTAATCCAGACTTGGTAGTGAACGCACATTCACATAGCTGACATTTGTATGTATATCTTTCGCTATCGGCAGCGTGTGTACGTAAATGGCTCCACATACTTTTCACAAGTTTGCCACATTTAGGACAAGGCTTCGGGAGGTGTGTCTGTTTATTTGCGTTTTTATCATGGGTCATTAAATGCTGTCTTAACTTCATTACACGCTTGCCACACGTTGGGCATGGCTCGGGGAGTCTTTTGTTCCTAGAGGTCTTATCAGGATGTAGCAGCTGTTGCGATTTTGATTCGTCATCTTTTACAGGTATTTTAGACTCCGTTGTTGTGTGGTTTGTGTGAAACATCGTGTATGATTTCCTTTCAAGAAGTGTATTTTAACACGAAACTTTTATTGATAAGATAACAACACATCACAACTGTGGCTCCAGTTTAATAACATTACAATTGTTATATTTATTTTTTGGTTGAAGTTGTTGTTAAGAAAAATTCCGTGTTAAGTGTTATCCGATATTTCCCAATCAGCTGAACCATTTGCTTCAAACGTTTAGCACTTTAAATAATGGTCACATGAACCTGAAATGATACAAAACACTATCGCATTTTTTAACATAACAAATACACAAAACTCAAAGGGTCACAAAAGTCTATTTGAAATAACGCCAAAACGATCATTCACATAATTAGAGCTTAACTAATTATGTCTTTGTACAAGCTACAATGGCTCGAATATCCCTGAAAATGGGTTACTGTATTGATAATTGCTCCTCGTTTTGGGTTCCTTATATGACCTGATGATTAACCAAATAATGGCCGGCATCTGGTCATGTTGAATAATTGAGAGATCCCTTGTCTACAAGCAGGGTGGTGGCCAGGGTAATGGGCACTTCAACATCATATCATTCTGAGATTTACTAAATGGAAAAAAAAACAGTTGTAGATTTTGATCTTATGCTTATGACAACTATAACAATAAAATAACGTGGATAATTATATGTGAGTATATCGTATGCTTTAACATTACCAGCATGTATACTAAATCAATAGGCTGTTAAATTCATCAAATGAAAATAAATAAATAAAAGTTACGACTGTTAGCAGATCCAAGCATATCGCAATAAGAGCTGTCACTGTAAGAGGTGACTGCCCCCAAAGTATAATTCCGACTTAAAAGCGTGCTAATAAACAGGAATATCAACGTCCTCTATTGTTTGATGATTCTTTCCAATCATTTTTTTACTACTCTGTATGCTTTGAAAAAGACAAATAAACAAAGAACACTAACTCCGTATATATCAAAGAAAAAATTATGGAACTTGTACTAAACACATCCTCTTGGAAGTCTCCTATTACTACCGATTAGTTTATGCCGTTTCATTCCAATCTAAATCAATTTTTGTACTAATGGGTATGCTTTGAACTAGACAAATAAACCAAGGAAACTAACTCCATATATCAAAGAAATACGTATGGAACTTGTACTAAACACCTCCTTTTGAAGTCTCCTATTTTTACCTATACGTTTATGCCTTTTCATTCCAATCTAAATCAATTTTTTTACAAATAGGTATGCTTTGAACAAGACAATTAAACAAAGGACAATAACTCCATAAATATCAAAGAAACAAATACGTGTAGTACGTGTACTCAACACCTCGTGTTAAGTCTCATATTATTACATGAATTTTCATTTCAATCCCTTTAATACTTTTTCAGTCATGATCTGCACAATAAAATAACATTATGTAACTGGGCTCTACAATAACAATTTATAAGGGCAATAACTCCAAAAACTACAATAACTCCAGTGAATGCTCTCTGTAGATCTATGAAGTTTTATCTCTTTGTTATGGCAATTGTAATGCAATTATACAGTGTACAATCACTCTGTAAACATTAAAGAAAGTGTTAAGGTACTTTTACTCTCTGACTGATAAGCGAACTATAGTGCCCCATTACACCCACACTGAACCCCAGCCAATCCCAGATGGCAGTAATAATCCGAACATGAACCCAGCTTCAGACTACACAACACAGGCGTTCATAAGTTAGAAGTGAATGGCGGAACAATTAATAATTACCTAAGAAGCAAAAGGTATCATAAACATGTATACACCGATCAATCGTCAATTATCATCATCAATGTAAACAAATGTATTTGTTGAAAACCATATGTTCATGTTTATACTTGCTATGTGTTTATTCCTTTTCTAAAATTATGTAATACTAACGCATGTTAATGTTAAACTTTCAAAATAATTCATCCTTAGGCTTAGAACAGAAGGGAGATAAAATAAAGATCTTATTGTGATATAGACAATAGCTAAATTAACCACTAACCCTGTTAGATGCCGAAAAGTCAACGCGTTATTAAGCTGCCTAGTGGAAAAACGTGTTGCGTTGTTTCTCGCGTTTAGTGAACACTCGTTTGAGTAACGAATATATTATGAGGTCAAGTTACACATTATTGATTGGCTCGCAATAGTATAACCAACAAATAGTACAACACTTTTTTCGTCAAGTTAATGTCCTTACAACAAATGCAAAAGAAGTCTAACCAGTTATGTTTTTATCCACAGTTAGATTACCATTCACTACACGCGTCTATGCATACTCCAACCAGAAGGTTTTCCTATAAATCCCGCTCCAACAGCATGGCAAATTTACACAGAATGAGATGCTCGTAATCCGATTGGACATCCATGTGTAGCCAGGAATAAACATACGAGATCTCAATCAATATAAATCAAAGCGCTGAAGGCACTGAATTTGTTCGCTATTGCATAATCTTAGAATCAACTCAGTTTTCAAACTAATGTTATAGCTTTTTATATCGCAAGTTTGAAATGAACACAACCCATTCAAATTTTAAAGAGTGTGTCTTAAAGCACAGGTCGAGATGTGTGTGACTGTTTATCCTCATATTTATGTTATAGAGATAACTTAGACAAAATAACAACAATATGTCTTTATTTTCACAATTGGTCGCTGCACTGGCAACCATCTTCAGAATTGTGGTTGCCTTGCTAAAGAATAACAAGCCTATAATCATGTACATGTTGTGATATGTGTATCTAATACTTTATCTATTTTCTTTAAATTATTGAGAAACAATTTTGCCCACATGACAAACTTTTAATGCAGCATTAAGCCCCGTTTTCCCTGAAAGCAGCCAATATGTACAGATTTCAATGATAAACTTACCAATGTCATCGCACAAGCTGATTTAAACACTAGACTGGCCAATATGTCCCACAAGCTCTTAAACCTATTTTTTACATAATTACAGGCTGTCGTCTGCTGCAGTGTACCAGTTTAGTATAAACAGAAACGCGTTAAGCATTTGTCGTCTGCTAAATTTGACTGCAGTTATCCACACAGGCAGTCATGGATTACGGGCCCTACCGTAGCTTAGGCATGCTGATTTGCAAAATTGCGTCTGCATTATTTGTGAGCTTCGCTCACAAATAACAAAACACTTAACTGTTAAGTTTTATGTCTGATATATGTCTTGAAGGCAATTGTATAATTAAACTATAATTTCTTGGATATTCTTTTACTCCTGCTTCAGAACGTTTATTAAAGTGTTTTATTCACGAACGCTTTATCTTTTAAAAAGATCATATCCATGAAGTTATTAATACGGTGGCATGATGTTGACATTCTAAATATATTTTCTTCACGTGCGCACGTACAGGTCTCGCGTAAGTCTTTAATGCGCTCGAGTAAGTCTTTACTTGCGCATGAGCAAGTCTACGTGCGTAAGTACACGTATTTACGTGCGCACTTGAAGACTGTCAACCAATAACGTTGTCGGAAGCACTTGAAGTCATAGTCCGTAAATATTTAAAACAAGAGGGCCATGGGCCATAAGGCGCTCACCTGAGAGACAAAGGAACTAGACTATTCTGAAAAATGCAAGCTGATTCATGAAGATCGGACCAAAACAGTGACTTTTAGCATGTTTTTTTTTAAATTTGACCTAGTGNCCCCCCCCCCCCCCCCCCGGCGGCTATGGTTTTCAACAAACCATAACCATTTTCAAATTTTCAAACTCAGCCGAGCTATTGTAAGAACAAATGCTCTGATCAATTTTCATAAAGATTGAATAATAAAAGTGACTTCTAGACTGTTAACAAGGTTTTACTATAGCCATATAAAGACAAATTCCACGCCCCCTTGTTGCCATCTTTTTCAGCGGATCGCAACCATTTTCAAACTCAGCTCAGATATCATAAGTACAAATATTCTGACCAAATTTCATGAGCATTGAACCAACAATGTGACTTCTATAGTTTTAACAAGGTTTTACTCTAGCCATATAAGGAAAAGTGCCCAGCCCCCTGGCGGCCATGTTTTTCAACAGACCAAAACCATTTTCAAACTCATACAATATATAATTAGAACCGATGTTCTGACAAAGTTTCATGAATATTGGACAATACATGTGACTTTTAGAGTTAACAAGGTTAAACCATAGCCATATAAGGAAAACTGCGACGCTCCCTGGTGGCCATATTTTTCATCCAACAGGAACCATTTTCGAACTAATCCAATATATTATTGTTAACAATGTTTTACTATAGCCATATAAGGAAAACTGCCCAGCCCCCTGGCGGCCATGTTTTTCAACAGGCCAAAACCATTTTCGAACTCATCCAAGATATCATTAGAACAGATATTCTGACTAAGTTTTATAAAGATTTATTCTGACTAAGTTTTATAAAGATTGGACTAAAACTGTGACTTCCAGAGTGTTAACAAGGTTTTACTAAAGCCATATAAGGAAATCTGCCTCGCCCCCTGCCGGCCATGTTTTTCATCCAACCGGAACCATTTTCGAACCCGTCCAAGATATTATCGGGACAAATGTTCTGACGAAGTTTCACGAAGATTGGACTAAAACTGTTTCATGAACATTTGACAATAAATGTGGCCTCTATAGAGTGTTAACAAGGTAAATGTTGACGACGCACGACGGACGACGCACGATGGATAAAAGGCGAGCACAATAGCTCACAATGAGCCATTGTGCTCATGTGAGCTAAACAAATACACAAATAAAAGTGGGTTTGACCGTATAGGTTCTACATAAACGATAGCTGGAGTAATCGTCCTATACATAGCGTGTAAGTTCCGTTTTCCATGGTGTCACAGAGTTACATCCGAATATTTGTTTTCGTAAAATGCACACGTGAAGTAATTACATCCGCATGTGCACTTTACTCAATTTATTTATTAAATAGTTTTCAATGGTGTTGCACAGATGTAAGGCATGATTTACAACAAAATACGTCAATGCAGTTATGTGTGAGTTTTCATGAACAATCTAAAATAATGACATGCGTAGGAAGCCTACTGTAGTCGAATTTTAGGACTGCCCTCCGAGCATTGTTTACCGGAATACGACTTTGAAACACAATTTCTTTCACATTTTTTCATGCTAAATTCAACATGTAAGTCACTAAAATTAATCAGTAGACATGGTGTTGAGGAGCCAAACAAGAGACAAACGCATAGTTATCAGAATCGCATATTCTTAATAGCCGGGCCGTCAAACACACAAACTGTCTGTGATCAGGATTTATCTTTTAGGGAGTACAATTTCAAATAAAACAATACTAGTAAATGTTTGAAGCAATCCACATACACTGGATAAGTTTATTTGATTTTAGTATTGGCCAAATCAGCGAACTGTCGATCTCGTATGAATCAATTCAAGAATAATGCGCAAATACATTAGTTAATATCCGTAAACATGATCGTCACTGGTTGTGTCATAATGCATCCTTTAGCAAATTTGAGTCAAGGTAATTACAGTAAGGTTTTTCGCAGTTTGAATCGGTTGTGTAATAGGGTGCGCAATGTTTCGAATCAAGGGGTGTCACTTGAAACATCCTTGTAGATGACACCTATAGAATATAAAAAACTAAATATTAATCCCATAAATATTAATCCCAAAACTATTTGGTTGTAAGAAAAAAATGTTAAAAAAATACACTTTTAAGTCTATATAAATCATGTGACCCCTGGTAATTGGCCAGTTTTTAACCCAGAGTTTGATTAAGTAAACCTAATAGGGGACCAATATACGCGGCCACAGACCAAATAGTAACCCCCCCCCCCGGCCCTTGCGGTTTCAAATAATACATTTTAAACGTTATTTACTCTACACGTGTTTGTAAGAAGACGACCACTATAAAACGGCACACATCACATTTTAAACCCTTTTTATCATCACCTTTGCGGGTTCAGAGATTGTTTTATCATTATTTACTATGCAAATCTATATAAAATGTGATCCCTGGGGCATTGTCAATTCTTACCCCTTGGGCATGAGTTGAACAAACTTAGTAGAGAACCCCTTATGGTATGAATCACCAATACATGTATATTAAATCCCTGATCCATGTGGTTTCGGAAAAGGTTTTTAAAGTTCCCATTTAAAATATAGTTTTAAATCTTGAGACCTATATAAACAGCGTTACAATTTAAACACAATTTTGATTATTTAATGATCATTCCCGTGAAGTTTCATAAAAATCTGACCAGCGATTTGATTGAATGAAAGGTTGCTTAACAACTGACGACGGACTGAATGCGGTCCCAAAAACTTACCCAGTGCATTGCATAATTTAGCTAAACAGATAAATGATAATGCTACCACAAATTTAACGTAAATTACAATTTAAACTGTAATCGTTAAATCCATTAAAAGCCTTCCATGCGGTATGTACACTATTATGGACACGTTTCATATGCGATTTCTTTGCCCGCAATGATGTGTAAGCTTGGATACAGAGATCACACTTATAAGGTTTCTCCACTGTATGAACAAATTCATGGTGTTTAAGTTCAGTTTTCGACGTAAATGCCTTTTCACAAACGCCACATGTATAGTTCTTCACACCCAAATGTACTTTCTGGTGATCCTTCAGAGAACTATAATGCCTGAGCCACTTTTTGCAGATGTCGCACTCGTATGAAGCGACGTCAGAGTGTGTGTCCATGTGTTGCTTCAAGTTGTATGCCGTGAAAAACGTTCTGTTACATATACCACACTCGAACATCTTCAGTTGTTCGTGTTGTTCACGAATATGCTTTGTCAAACCATGTTTCATTGGAAATGTCTTGCGACAAATTTCACATTTAAACGGTTCGTGTGACGTGTGTTCTTTCCTGATATGACACCTTAAATATATTAAGGATTTGAAAATTTTGTTGCATGAATCGCATTGAAAGCTTTCATCACGATGTTTTGAATAGACGTGACATAATAATCCATTTTTTGATAAGAACTCACTGTCACATTTATCACATTTGTATTTGTTTCTTTCGCTATAGGCAGCGTGTGTCCGTAAATGGCTCCACATACAACTCACACGTTTGCCACATTCAGGACAAGGCTTCTGTGAGTTTTTATCATGGGTCATTAAATGTTGCTTCAAGACGGATCCACTTAAAAATATTTTATTACATATGCTGCACTCGAAATTCCTCACCTGTTCGTGTTGTTCACGAATATGAATTTTCAAAGAACTTTTCATGGTAAATTTCTGGCCACAAATTTCACATTCACACAATGTATGTGGCATATGATTATACCAGATATGATTCTTTAAAAAGTCTAGGCATTTGAAACTCTTGTTGCATGTATCGCATATAAAGTTGTCATCACTATGTTTTGTTTGTTTATGGTATCGTTATGCAGAGCTGCTAGTGAACGCACATTCACATAGCCGACATTTGTATGTGTCTCTTTCACTTTCGACAGCGTGTGTCCGTAAATGGTTCCACATACTTTTTGTTACATATTGTCAAGAAATATGTTAAAGGGACATTACTGTGTTACACTAAATACTAGATCCCATAAGAGTTGTCTCTACTGTTAATCTTGTGTTTATATGACTATGCTTAATAGTTTGTTGTACACTTGTAGCTTGGGTATGAATGAATAAACATGTAGCCACATACGCGTTACGTTATAATAATAACACCGGCTAGACTACAACATGGTGTCAGAAGTTAAAAAAACTTCGAATAAAACCAATGGAATTTTGATTTTAATACAATCATAAAGTTCCAGGATTTTATTGATTTGTGCTAATTGTGACATTCTGCTCATTTTAAAAAGATGGATAGCGGACACAATATAGGCCAAACACCCAAGATGGACTGGGACAATCCGGACTTACACCAAGCATTTAAATCGTTCAGATCGCACTGTGATTTCATGTTCAAAGGTCCATTAAAAGGAAAAGACGAAGAAACCAAATGTAATTATTTAATGTTGTGGGTCGGCGAAAAGGGTCGTTCAATTTACAGTACATGGACACTAACAAATGACCAGCAGAAAGACTTGAAACATCATTTTGAACAATTTGAACAATATTGCAAACCAAAATCGAACAAAATTTACTCCAGATATGTTTTCAAGACAAGAATGCAAAAGGATGGAGAAACATTCGAACAATTTACTACAGATTTGCGATTATTAATAAAGGACTGTGATTACCCTGCTGGAATAATAGATGAAATGATACGCGACCATATTATATTTGGAATCCGTTCCCAAAAACTCCGCGAAAGAATGATCAGTGAAGGAAATGATCTAACACTTCAAAAATGTCTGGACATCGCCAGGACATATGAGTTGACGAAAAGCCAGGTGAAGTCGATGGACAATAGTGGTATCCATGCTGTCGCCAGTGCCAGTGGAGCAAAACGGTCTACAAGAACCAGATTCAAGCCGAAATGGAAGG
Organism: Dreissena rostriformis; assembly: GCA_007657795.1. Taxonomy (NCBI): domain Eukaryota; kingdom Metazoa; phylum Mollusca; class Bivalvia; order Myida; family Dreissenidae; genus Dreissena; species Dreissena rostriformis. The sequence continues at coordinate 5,869 of VMBQ01004407.1, read as the reverse complement.
GACATGATAAGCCGAACAACGCAAACAGGGGAAAATGTGCAAACTGTGGTGGTAGCAAGCATCCTACAAGAGAACTTTGCCCGGCACAGGGAAAGAACTGCAATTATTGCCACAAGATGAACCATTTTGCGTCAGTGTGTTTCCAGAAGATTAAGGACAACAGCACCAGAGCTAAACATAAAGCCAGAGTTAATGAGGTAAATGACTTTTCTGACTCAGATCAAAGTGACACGCATGATCAATACTTTATCAATTCGGTCATTTATGATAAGCAAAAGAATCAAGCTCATGTTAAACTGAATGTTGGTCCAAAAGAAACAAAACTAATGTTTAAAATTGACTCCGGTGCACAGGTCAATATCATTCCATTACGTAAATTTGCATTGTTAGGGATTAAAGGTCCACTCAAAAACACTCACATCAAGCTATCAGCTTACAATGGAACATCACTTAAGGTTCAAGGCACGATTCGTCTTCAATGTAGCTACGATGGTAAAAAGTCATATCAGGATTTTTACATTGTAGACAGCCCCTCCAGTCCCATATTAGGTTTAGACACATGCATGTCTATGAATCTAATCAAATTTGTGTCAGGAATTGAACATAAACATTTCTACACAAAAGACACGGTTGTATCTAAATACTCTGATGTATTTACTGGTCTAGGAACTCTCCCAGGGGAATCTGACATTTGCATAAAACCCAATGCTGTTCCAGTTATTCACCCACCTAGACGTGTTCCTGTAGCAATCAAAGACAGACTCAAAAGAGAGTTAAACAGAATGGTTAAGGATGGTGTCATAACCAAAGTTACTGAGCCGTCCGAATGGGTCAACAGTATGGTCACTGTTGAAAAGCCCAGTGGTGCATTGCGGGTGTGTATTGACCCAAAAGACCTCAATGACGCTATAATGAGACCACACTATCCATCAAGATCAATTGACGACATTTTGCCTGACCTGACTGGCGCTAAAGTGTTTTCAAAATTTGATGCACGTACAGGCTACTGGACTGTAAAATTGAACAAAAAGTCATCTTTCTTGACAGTGTTTAATACTCCATTTGGGAGATATAGGTATCTCAGACTACCATATGGGATAAACTGCGCACAGGATATTTTTGTTCGGAAAATGGACGAATGTCTTGAAGGTTTACAGGGCATCAAGGTCATTGTTGATGATATTGTTTGTTTTGGAAGTAACAGACTAGAACATGACAAGAATCTCGATATATTGATGGACAGGTGTCGACAGATTGGTCTAAAACTCAATGCTGACAAAACTGAAGTCGGACAGACAGAAATTCCATTCTTTGGTCACGTACTGACAGAAAATGGACTGAAAATTGATCCTTCAAAAGTAAGGGCAATTCAGGAAATGCCATCTCCACAGTCAAAGTCTGATCTTGAGACAATACTTGGAATGGTAAACTATTTGCAAAGATTTGCACCAAATCTTGCTGAAATGACTAGTCCACTGAGACAATTGTTAAAAAAGGACAGTATTTTCCGGTGGGACCCGGAGCATGAAACTGCCTTAAACAAAATAAAAGGAGTTATCACTCAAAACCCAGGACAAATACTCTCGTATTTTGATCCAAAAGTTGATGTTGTGTTGCAAGTTGACGCATCACAAAATGGACTTGGTTGCGTTTTACTGCAAAACGACAAACCTGTTTGCTTTGCCTCAAAAGCATTGACGGAGACAGAGCGAAACTATGCGCAAATCACAAAAGAGCTCTATGCTGTGTTATTTGGCATGACGAAGTTTCATCAAATGACATACGGACGACACATAGTAGTCCAAAGTGACCACAAACCACTTGTTAGCATAACACGGAAAAGTTTGCTAGCAGCTCCGCCAAGATTGCAGAAAATGCTATTGCAATTGACCAAATATGACTATGAAATAGTGCATATACCTGGAAAACAGATTCCAGTGGCAGATACGCTAAGTCGCAATTTCTTGCCCGACGAACAGACTGACGTTTGTCAAGACATGGACTCATATGTTCATGCGATTATGAAAAACATTTCTATGAGTGATCAGAAAATCCAACTGATAAAGAGCAAAATTGAATCTGACTCTGAAATGCAGTCACTTAAACAAACCATTCTAAATGGTTGGCCTGATAAAAGACAGGAATGTCCAAAATGTTTGTTACCATATTGGAATTTTAGAGATGAATTGGCATTCATTGATGGTTTATTGCTTAAGGGAAGCAATGTCATCATTCCAAAGGAACTCAGACAGTTGATGTTGGACAAAATACATGACTCACACCTAGGAGTTGAGAAATGCACACAACGGGCACGAAGTGTTATGTTTTGGCCGAATATGACAAAAGACGTCAAAGACAGAGTTCTCAATTGTCCTATTTGTCTAGAGCACAGAAACAGTAACACAAAGGAACCTATGATTCCAAATCAAATTCCTGAAGGACCATGGCAGGTTGTCGCCACTGACATATTTCACTGGAATGATTGCAACTATATTGTAATAGTTGATCTATACAGCAGATATTTTGAATGTAGTTTGCTGAACAATATGAGAAGTGAAACAGTGATACACAAACTTAAGGGTCATTTTGCCACACATGGTATTCCTTTAAAAGTGATAAGTGACAATGCAGGTCAATATACAAGCCAGGAATTCGACAGATTTTGTAAAGATTGGGATTTTGAACATGTCACATCATCTCCATTACACTCCCAGGGCAACGCTGTTGCTGAAAGATGTATTCAGACAATCAAGAAGATTTTCACAAAATCTTTACAAGCCAATCGAGATCCTTATCTTGCAATTCTCGAGTACAGAAATTCTCCACTTGCTTGTGGACAGTCACCTGTTCAATTACTCATGAGTAGGGAAACAAGATCAATATTGCCGGTAACACAAAAACATCTTGAGCCCAAAGTACAAAATCCCAAACAGATCAAAGACAAGATGTCAAAATCACAAAATATTTCAAAGGCAAGATACGACAAACACGCAAAACCACTCAAACATTTATCACAGGGCGAAACTGTCAGAATCCAACAAGATAAACGTTGGAAACCAGCTATTGTAAGAAAACAAATACATGACAGGTCGTATATTGTTGAAACTGAAGATGGTGGGGTTTATAGACGAAATCGTGGCCATTTGTTAAAAACAAATGAAAAACCATTGCATATTTTCGATCCACAATCACTACCTATCAGTGACAATCACAACAATATCCCACATAGTGACATACAACAACAACAGCAGCAACAACAACAACAACAGCAACAACAACAGCAGCAGTTACAACAAAATGCATCGGTACCAAAAGATAGTAGTAACCGAATACAGGCAGATAAACAATATGTCACTAGATCGGGCAGAACCGTCAAGCCGCCTCAGAGGACAGACCTGTAAAATAACTGTACATGTAATTTGATTTTATAATATGTATGTTTAATATTATATGTGCATGTTTTTTATCACAATACTATTATATGTATTTCATATATATATGTATTTTCATATGTGCAAGTCATCATATTCTCATACTGCAGTCTGCAGTTATTTTGTGAAAGTATCAAAGTGTTAAGAAATCGGGAAATAAACAGGTGTATTTTGTTAAGTTTCAATATATTTCTTTTTCCCGTGAGAAAGTAACATTTTGGATTATATTTCTACAGTGTTAATTGGATTTATCAACAATGTTAAGATGAGGCTAGAACAACGCCACAATCTATGTCATTTTCGAGAGAACTTGAGCAGTGTTATCAGGATGTTAACATTAGCCAGCAGTGTGTGAGATTTATAATCAGTGCTTTACCAATTAACGTTAATGTGAAACATTTGTTATACCTGGACACAAGATTTTGTTATATGATCACCATTGAGATACAGATAAAATATTTTCCCAGGAAAACATTTATTTGAAAAGAAGGGAGATGTTACATATTGTCAAGAAATATGTTAAAGGGACATTACTGTGTTACACTAAATACTAGATCCCATAAGAGTTGTCTCTACTGTTAATCTTGTGTTTATATGACTATGCTTAATAGTTTGTTGTACACTTGTACATGTAGCTTGGGTATGAATGAATAAACATGTAGCCACATACGCCTTACGTTATAATAATAACACCGGCTAGACTACAACACTTTTCACACGTTTGCTACCTAGCACAAGGCTTCGGAAGGCGTGTCTGTTTCTTTGTGTTTTTATCATGTGTCATTAATGCTCTCTTAACTTCATGACACGCTTGCCACAAGTTGGGCATGGCACATGGAGTCGTTTGTTGTTAGAGGTTTTATCAGGAAGTGGCATCTGTTGCGCTTTGGATTCGTCATCTTTTACATGTATTTTAGACTCCGTTGTCGTGTGGTGTGTGTGAAACATCGTTTACGGTTTCCTTTCAAAAAGTGTATTTTTAACACGAAACGTTTTATTAATAAGATAACAATACATCACAACTGTGGGTCCAGTTTAATAATATTAGATTTGTTCTATTTATATTTTGGTTGTTATAAGTGTTAAGCGAAATTCCGTGTTAAGTGTTATCCGATATCCGATATTGGCTTATCAGCTGAACCACTTGCTTAAAACGTTAAGCACTTGAAATAATTGTCACATGTACCTGAAATAATACAAAACAGTATTGCATAACTTGAACATGACAAATACACGAAACTCAAAGGGTCACAAACGTCTATTTGAAATAACGCCAGAACGATCAATCAAATAATTAGTGCTTAACTAATTCAGTCTTTGTACAAGCTACAATGGCTCGAATATCACTGAAAATGTGTTACTTTCTTGACAATAGCTCCTCGTTTTGAGTTCCTAACATGACCTGATGATGAACCAAATAATGACCGGACTCTGGTCATGTTGAATAATTGAGAGATCCCTTGTCTACAGTGGTGGCCAAGGTTCTGGGTACTTCAATATCATAGCATTCTGAGATTCACTAAATGGAAAAAAAATAGTTGTAGATTTTGATCTTTTGCTTATGACAACTATAACTGTTAAACAATCAAATAAAATGTATAATTATATGTGAGTATACCGTATGCTTTAACATAACCAGCATGTATACTAAATCAATAGGCTGTTAAATTCAGCAATAAGCACATGCACATAAATAAATAAAAGTAACGACTGTAAGCAGATCCACTCATATCGCAATAAGAGCTGTCAATGTAAGAGGTGAATGCCACCAAAGTATTATTCTGACTTAAAGGGGGATATTGAACTTAAAAATTGGGAAACACAGCCAGATTTTATTTATTTGCTAAAAAAGAGGAATATCAACGTCCTCTATTGATTGATGAATTTATTTTAATTCCGATAATGTTTTGTACTACTAGGTGTGCTTTGAACAAGACAAATAAACGAAGGACAATAACTCCATATTTATAAATACGTATGGAACTTGTACTAAACACCTCCTCTTGCAAGACTCCTATTATTACCTATAAGTATATGCCTTTTCATTTCGATCCCTTTAATACTTTCTCAGTCATGATCTGCACAATAAAATAACATTATGTAACTGAGCTCTACATAAGAATATGTCTAGGGCAATAACTCCCAAAACTCCAATATAGACAGTGAATGCTCTCTGTAGATCTGTGAACTTGTATCTGTTGTGATGGAAATTATAATATAATTATCAAATGGACAAACAAGTTAACAAATGGCAATAACTCAGTAAATTCTGAAGAAAGAGTAAATGTACTTTACACCTGTATCAATAAAATGAAGTTTTATTTGAATCTTTTCAATACTTTTAGAGTTATGCTTTGCAAAAGAAAATAACATTATGTAGTTATCCTTGTATGTGATAATTATATGCATTTCTTAGATGGCATAAAAACAACGCGGTT